>JAWCTZ010000042.1:0-20693 GCA_036850595.1 Rhyacichthys aspro | reverse complement strand
AACACAAAAATAGAAGTGTTAATCTGTCGTCCAAAACCAACACACATCATAAGCAACGGACTAGCACGTTCAAAACTTTTTACAAAATGACATGACAAAATAGAGCATGTAAATAGAGCACACCACTAAGCACTAAGGATTCCACAGTTTTTTACCTATATAATATAAAACTTGATTAATATCTGTTACGGCCTGTGTCTGGTCGCTCTCCTGCTCCTCCTTTTCCTGCAGAAATCCTCATAGAACACACATTAAAGTTTACCTTAACACATCTTTTATTTTCACACTCAATATTTGTTCACATACACACAGCACACCCATGCACCTGTCCTAAACTAGTGATACTGACACTGACACTCACACCCCATTGTTGTTTCTGTCGTTTAAACTTGTCTTTATGCACAATAAATCTCCGAATTGCACCGTTTGCTTGTGGCATGGTTTCCCCCTTTTTCAGTCATAACAATATAACATAAATCTACAGCACACAGGCAATAATGATTAGCTCCAGGAAGTGATGAGGATGGATAGGATCAGGAGTGAGTACATCAGAAGGACAGCACTGACAGGCATTTGACAGGTACATGTTTAGGAGATACAGTTAGAGAGGCTGGGACGTGGGCAATAATGAGCAGCAAGTCCTGGAGATAAAGGATGTAGAGATGTAAAAATACACACATTGCAACTCAAAATCATGCAAAGCAAAGCAAAGCAAAGCATTATAACAGTTCCACCAAAAGAAGCTGCTATTTATGGTTAAAACGTAGGATGTTCATCTTACTAACTTAAATTAACTTCTTAATTAACTTTTATGTATTTTTTACAGACTCAATACTGCCAGGGCAAACTCTTTTTTACAGCATTTTACTTTTGAATACACATTTAATCTTTAAGGAGGATAATACTCAATATAACTTCCTGTGCTGCTGTATTAGTGTGAATTTGACCTTTACGTTTTTACACAATCTTTAGTGAAATAACACTCAGTAAAGACCCAGCATCTAAGCCTGAGGTCACAATCTCACTTTCTATGTGTCAAACAGTAACACAACATGCAGCTTCTACGTAGATCTTTACCAAGAAATGCTGCACATGACTTGTTTACAAAAAAGTCACTAGTAACACTTCCATTTGAATATTTAAATGAGTTTCATCTGACCCTATGGTTAAGGTAAGGCTCATTCTCTTACCCTTCAAACCTGCTCTGTAACCACACGGTAATAGAGGGTTAAAACATACCAGTCTTTAACTTTATGGAAAACTTTAGAATTAATCACAATTATCAGTCTTTACCCATTTATTATCACTGATTATCTTTTAAAAAAAAACACTATGGTCTTGCTGAAGTCCTTGTCTGACCTTTACTTCATGTTTGCCCATTCTCTTTCTGTTTGGCTGACATACTTGTAGTGCTCACTTTATCATCCCACCCTCCTCTATTGAAATCCCCACCCATTTGTGACTAACAGCCCCTTCAGTGACATAAAGTGCCTTAACTGTCAAACGGTGCATCATCGACACAATGAAGGGCTTCTGCGTACTGATGGTTTTACTTATCTGCTGCCCAGGTAAGTACAGATTGTGATTTTTAAGTGGGACTGTTCAAACCACACTTTAAAACAAGAACAAACAAAACATGGGATTTGTTGTTTCTGTCTGTTTTAGGTTTGACTGTTGCATCAGATTTGAAGTCATTGGAGGTCCGTCCTGGTGAAAATGTCACTTTATCATGTTCTAACATTTCCAAAGCTCAAACTCAGACCGACTGGTTCAGAGTGGTGAATGGAACCAAAGCCAGTTGTATCTCGTCTTTGCTAGGACCCGAAAGTGAACCTAAATACTGTGCTGGATTTGGAGAAAAGTTTAGAATGAGCTCCAACAAGACCAATGTGTTTTTGAGAATCAAACATGTGGATTCCTCTGATTCTGGCCTGTATTTCTGTGGATTTTTCATAAGGGCAAATATAGTTCTTGGGGAGACAACATATTTGAATGTTCAAGGTAAGGCAATTTTTACTTTTGGTTTAATTTATCTTAACAAAGAGCTGGGCAATCTGACAAAAATCACATGAAAAAAAAAAAAAAAATCTAATCAAAGTCTTCAGTCATCGTTACAGTGCATGACATAGATGCAATTTACAAGCCCTTGTACCAGTGCACAATCCACATTCATCAAATTTTAATTTATTTGCCTCTGTTTATATTACTTTACCATTTTAAGACACTTTTCCTTTTGATATACTGTTAATTCTGATTGAACAGTTTAAACCAACTGTTAAATGCACAGTAGCAGGGTACATATTCACCTTGTGGAGATCCAGTCGATAAAAAAGATTTTAGAAAAGATAAAAGCACATCTGATAAAACCCCACTGAGCCTCACACGCTGATTCCTCACTGCTAAAAAGTCTAAAAACTAGCAGACCAGGCCTGGTTTAATAATTAAACCTTTTCTTTAACCTTAGTGCTTTTAAAAAACTAAACAAAACAAAACAAAAACCACCTAAACAACAGAAAAACGAAAACATTTAAATTGAAATGAAACTGACTATTTCACTACTGCCAAAATGAGTGAATAAAAATAATTATTATCCACAATTATTATTTACATTTTATACTTTCATTTATTTATTTTTTCCACTGTTTTGCTGTGTAAGCAGGAGTATCCACGAGACACAAGCATATGATTGGTCAAAGCTTCTGTTATGTGCTGAACATACTCATCTATTCAAATGCTTGATAATAAAGCCTAGACGACGTCTTAAGGTCTTGTTGTTTTACAGACCATTCTAATTGCAATGTGCTATTAGGAAATAAAACCATTTTCCTTTGATGCAAATGAGTCAACTGTGGAGCACAAAGGTATTGATGTGTGAGCTATTTGTTTTCAGATTGCGCTGGCTGAACAAGGAATGTTCTTTATTCAATTCAATTCAAATTACGTTATTAGTTATAGTCTCCAAGAGGCAATTTGAAAGGCACATAGACCCGTCTTCACTAAACCCCCAATATAAGCAGCTTAATTGAATTTTAAACACCAAATTTCATCTTGCTTGAAGAAACAACTTGTCATTCACCACAAAATGTGTGAATACCTGAGTTTTCCCTCTTCACTTGTATTTCTATAGCTTAAGAAAAGAAAAAAAAAATGTGCAAAAAGGAGTTTTGAATGAATTTCTATTCATCCCAATGACTCAGTTTCTTTCTTTTTTTTCTCCAGTGAACAATTTAAGACAATGTACAATACAAAAATATGAAAAATAACATAACCCATTCAACTAATTAGCACATGTAGGGCAGTATGCAAGTGCACAGCCTTTGCAGATATATTTCTTACACCTGCAGCACACACTATGTGTTTTACAGTCAAGGGCATTTTTTTTTGGTTTTTAACACAGTGGCGGGTCATTTTGACCCGAGGACAACAGGAGGGTTAAAGAGATGGACAGCCCTCGGGACAAAGGCTGCCTTTCTCCTGTGTGTTCTACATCCAGAACAGAGTCTGTTTCCTGAGAGAAGCCACTCAAAGTGTTTAAACAGTGCATGGGAGCTGTCCTGAGTATCCTGTGAGCAGTTCTAATTATCTGTTCATCACACAAAGTGGGTAGTGCTCTGACAGGATTACCAACAACCAACAAGGAACCTCTTCTTTTATAATTATCAATATAATGTGACTGAAGATTTTATACACATTTGCCATAAATCATTTACTTCATTAACATCACCCCTGCACCAAAATAGTGTCTTATTAGTGTTTTTGTGTGTGATCACAAATGAAAACCAGAGCATTAGGAATACCTGACCGCATGCTATGGACCACTTTGCTACGGCTTTAAGAACAATATACAGTAAATATAAATAAAGTCCTTATCTTGTAACCTGGCCATCTATCCTAAATCTTTGTTCGTGTTGTTTTTAATTTTGTTTTGTTTCTCTATACTAAAAATGAGTCTGCTTCCTGATGATTCAAGTTTGATTTCTAGGAGGCAGAACAAATGTCAGGAATGCAGGATCAAGTGAGAGTCAGCATTTTTTCTTGTAGTATGAGCTATAAGTTGGTATGATGCTATTTCTAATGGCTGTATTGTGACAAGTCAGTCTAAAAAAAATCATCAGAATACCCAGCTCTATTGTGCAGTATAATGTAAAAAAGATTCCAACATGCATTTGTTTTTCTCCAGATGATACTGACCGAGTTGAGAAAGTGGACCTCCAAACTCAAAGTAAGATCATCTTTCTACTCATTTTTCAAGCCAAACCACAAAGACAAAGACATAAGTTGCAGAAACAAGTGGAGCCTCATGCTGTTTACTCTGCCACAAGATAAACCAATATCAAACTTTTAATATGTTTTTGTTTGGTTTTTTTGTGTAACATATTGTATTAGTCTTCAGCCTGAGTTTCATTTCCTCGTTCTGTCTATTTCCTTGTTCTGTCTAGTTGAGTTTCTGTTGTTGAACAAAAACAAAGCAGTGACAAAGCTCACTAATGACTCACAGTGTTGTGTTCTAGTGTTGTGTGCAGGAGATGAGAACAGGAAGCACTGTGTGGTCTCAACAGACACCAACATGGCTCACTCAGAGGTTTATGATACAAGTGATAACTAAGCTCCAAATAGTGACCTGCTTAAGTCTGGCATGTCAGTAAGCCGCTAACCTTTCAGGTGGTCAGTGGGCGGCACCGACAAAGTCTACAAAGACAGGTGCATGCTTTGCGCGTGCATACACACCTATTGTCTTGAGTGGGCCTTGTGGCGTGTAGCGTGTTGTTGTACGACTGTGTTGTTTGGGCGACACGTTTCCACCAGAGCTGTGCTGGGGCTGCTACTGGCCCAAGCTTTCTTTGGGGTTAACCATAGCTGTTGTGCGGCCCCTCCACCCTCCTCCCCCTCTCGTTGTGGATTCGGGGCTCTTTCTTGGGTGAGTCAGCTCGTTGTTGGCCATGATTTTGGGCTTTTCAGACATAGTTTCTGCGTGGACTAAGCCAGTGTTCCTTTACCTTTCCTTGTGTATTAAAATGGCTTAGCAGTCTACAGCCCAAGTTTTAGTTTTTCTTGTCTATGTCTTGTTCTATTTCTGCCTTTGTTTCTGCCAGCCTGTTTTAAAGAAAGAACAAAGATCATCAGTGACTCACATAGTCACAGAGGTGTCAGTTCTTTTACAGGAAGCTCTATGTGGTCTAAACAGACAAACACCAACAATTTCCAATGCAGACATGTGCACTGCTGCCCATTTGAGCCACTATAAAATACTCTAACCACACGAAGACAAGCACTATGTTGAAAGTGAATAGAAAACAGTTTCCTTTTTGTGCCTTCAGTCTTTAGTAAAGCATTAAAAATAACTGGTAAAACAAAGAACGTTCCTATTGTCATTTCATGTTCATTGAATGACTCCCCAGTAAGAACGTTTATGGAATTAATTTTCTATCCTTCTGAAGTGATGAAAACAATGCATGAGGTATATAGATAAATGCATATGGCTGAATATCTCAACAGAATGACCTTGATGACCTCAGTGTATGAGTCTGTGATGTTCAGACACACTTCTGTTGAAGATTTGATTTCTACTGTTATTTGAAGACTATATTTTGTCATTTCACATTAGTCTTCCTTCCTTCCTTCCTTCCTTTTTTTTGTTTTTTATTTAACCAGGAGAGTCTCGCTGAGGTTACAAATCTCTTTTACACTAAGAGACACATGGAGGACATACTGTACATGTTTTTAGTGTTAGGGGAAATCAGAGTACCCGGGTAAAACCAGACAAAGTGAGAACATGCCAACTCCTGGGGGGGACCTGTGCCTTCACAAATGCACCAAAAGTGTGGAGGATGTCCATGGTATATGTGTTCATACATGGAGATAGTCTTGGTGGTTCAATTGAGCAGAGAGGAATGGACATGGAGCAAAGTGTGACGGGAACTATTGCAGCTGAAATATTTGTGTTTCCAAAAAGTGTTTTCTACACTATATCCCTAAAGTGGAACATAATGTACAAACAGGGGGCAGTGAGTATGAGCATTTTGAACACTTCACCTACAGCACCAGTCACATGATATAAGTGTCACCCATCACATGCTAAACAACACGACCAATATAGGAAATCAGGTCACCAGGGGATGATGTAATTAAAAATATAAACATTTTCAGAAATGTTACGGAATAAGATCAGTCCTGTAAATGAACCAAAACACTTCAGAAACCTGTTGTTTTCAGTGAAACTGCTGTGTAACCATAGCTTGGTCATATTAGAGAATTTTAGATCTATTGTAAGGTTATGATGCCCTGAACCCTCTTTCTGCTCTGTCAACAGATAGACTCAGAGATCTGTAGGATAACATGTCTCCAACCTCCAGCTCTATCAACTGAATAACAACTGAATAACATCTCTTTTATTATGGCATTGTTTGCACACTGACCTAATATTATTATTATAGTCTCAGTCCAATGGAAGCATAGCCAGACTTGAATGTTCAATACTACTCTGTGTTGACTGTTCAACTGTCTCTGAGCCTGTATGTGATGGTAATAAACTTCTCCTGCTTAAGTCATCCAGAGTCTGCTGTCCATCTATGTGCTCCAATACTTCTCAGCTTTAAGGCAGTCACCCAGTTCTCTTACAGGTCAGATAGACCCATTTACTTTCTTGGTGAAATCAAGATGGTCTGGAACCCCTCCAATTAAACACAAACAAAGTTAAAAGTTTAACAACCAATCATGACTGTTTTTTCTAAAAAAACAATGATGTGAGGATAGACAAGGATCATACCACCTAGCAGAGAGGGGTGGGGGTGCGTATATTGTACTACAGTGCAGTAAACTGCAGTACAGTGTGCAAAAACAAAAATGATAATAGTGAGAAAAGAAGCAACATGTTGATGCATTTTTGTAAATGTGAAAACAAAAAGGCAGAATGAAGAATTTGCTAAATAGTCATATTGTCATATACTGTATATCATATTATCATTATATTGAGCAATGTATTGATATGAGAATATTTCATTTTTACTTTTGAATTCTTAAGTACAAAGGATGCATTGACTAATTTAAGGGGTAAATGTAAATGTAAAAATAAATAGCTGGTTCTTCATTTACTTTAATTCCCATCACAAGTTGTTTACTACTATATATAATATATTATATACAGACTTAGATATTTGCTTGAAAAAATAAGCTGAAAAAATAAAAAATGAAACAATTCCCCGCCCATTGATCCTCCCATATAAAAGCTCTGCAGCAGTTGGCAGTGACACACTCGTTGAACGATGGAGAGCTTTACTTACATTCTTCTCTCTATTTTCAGTAAGTATTTTTCTTTCTGCGAAATGCTTCAATATTGCTCCTTTATATCAGTCATGAGTGAATCTGTTGATGGTCTATTTTAGGTTTAACCACTGGATTTGTTTCGGAGTCCAAGTCATTGGAGGTCCGTCCTGGTGAAAATGTCACTTTGTCATGTGTTAACTTTTCCAAAGATGTAACTCAGACCGACTGGTTCAGAGTGGTGAATGGAACCAAAGCCAGTTGTATCTCGTCTTTGCTAGGACCTGAAAGTGAACCTAGATACTGTGCTGGATTTGGAAATGAAAAGTTTAGAATGAGCTCCAACAAGACCAATGTGTTTTTGAGAATCAAACATGTGGATTCCTCTGATTCTGGCCTGTATTTCTGTGGATTTTTCATAAGGGCAAATACAGTTCTTGGAGAAACAACATATTTAAATGTTCAAGGTAAGAGAGCAGTTCTTTTTTACATTCTGTGCTAGTTATTTGTGAAGATTCTCAGTCATCCAAGTCAGAATGTAATAAAAATATTGTAACTGTAATTGCAATGTAATTTTAATGCGTTCAGTTTGTCTGTGATTAGTATATAGTATAGTCATATTTAATTAAACAAGGTATGAACACCATGAGTACATATGGAGGTTCTTGCCCATCTGGGCAATAGTGCACACAAAAATTAAGGTATAAGGTTAAGTCATAAGTCAGTGTACTGTAACAGTAAGAATAATACAACATGTATAACAATTTAATTTTGATGTGCAGTTTAGCGAAAGACAATAGTAAGTCTTGGTGAATACATACATACATTTATACATTTATTTTATTTTTTTAATTTTTTTATTGGTTACAGACTTAAAATTGTTGGCAATTATTTGGTGTATAATTAGATATATATTGGGTACCTGGTTAAATATATTCAGATTTGTAGTGTTATTTGTAGTGTTCCCACAAATAACAGAGTACAGTCTGGTTTATAATCCACATCCTTCATATTCATCTGATGTTCCATCTCTTCCTGGAGAGTGGCACCTGTGTGTAAACTCTCCACTTGACACAGAGCCATGAGGAGTACAGTAGTTATTAGTTTACCATAAGCTCTTCTGTTAAACGTGCTCCAAGTAAAAACAGTGTGTTTTCTGAGCTGACTGTTATCATGCAGCTCCCACGTGAATGAGGAAAATTAAGACGGGCGCAGATCAACGGGGAAAGACAAACGAAGACGAAGGCTTTACATGATGTGAAGGACAAATCCTTGTGTGATTAGTTAGACTTTATTCCAGTTTGATTTCTAATTACAATGTCTAAAAAAACTTTCTCCAGGATTTGCGTGATTAAAAATATCACACATAAAACATAAAATATCATGTTAAATAAAGGCGCTGAAAAACACTTCTGTGCTTTTTTTTTATTCATTTTTTTCTTTGTAACCTGGATTCACGTGACTTTGTTCACAATAAAATGATAAGAAAGTACAAAATAGTATTTTTCTAATAGTCTAACTCTCTACCTTTTTAAAATTCAATATAAAGTGCTTTAATATAAATAAAACAATGGATGGGTTGAATCCATGCTCATTTTACTGATCTCTCTTCTCGGCTGCACTGGTGGAAAGCTCTGTGATTTGTTTAATGCAAAACAAGTGTGACCAGTGTTTAATTTCTAAATGAATAGTTGCTCGAACAAAAAATGCAGTTTGAAACCAGGGTCTGTGAGATCAAAAGAGTTCCCAGAACGCAAGGCTCAGACGCAGGAAAATGCCCAAAAACCATGCTATTCTTCATCTACACCTCATTTTAAATAGCCTTCTTTACATAATATTAACTTATAGTAGCCTACTTTATTATTATTAACGGCAGATAATCGGTTACCTTCTGTAGATGTATAATATATTCCACACAACAGCCATGTCCTGCCACTCTTCCCTGTTTCATTCCAAATCTCTCCAGACGCTACTCCTCATCCTCGGGACAATAACTCCTCCATAAACCGCTCAGTCAGTAATAGCCCACGCTGTTATAACAACCGCTCCTTACTTGTTAAACTAAAGAAAAACTAATCCCGCCGCACAAGACGCTCCTGTCAGAATCACAGCCCATTCAAAGAGTCTAACTACAGGCAGAGCTCACTGGGTTTATGTCTTCAAAACTACAATGTTACATGATATTCACTTGCATGCGTTATTCAGCCCAATCAGCAGGAGACACCTCCAGTCTCAATCAATGTACGTTAACTGTAGTTTAGTTCAATATGTACAGCCAACTTTTTTCCCGAATGTTACCGGATCCAGGGAAATAGTTACCGGATCCTACCATGTCAAAATAAGACAGTTCACGGACCCTGATCCACCTGGATCCAGCTGAAATGAACCCCTCTCTGTGACACTTAAGTCCAGCCTCTTTAAACCTGCACCACCTCTAGTCCTACCTCTTTATACCTACGTCTCCACTCTCATAATAGTAAAAAATAAATTGTGACACACCCCTCAATGAGCTTCCTTCTCTGTCTCCTGCTGAGTTAAGATCAGGATGATAAAGCCTATTCTGTGGATGGACAAGACAAAAGTTTAACTTTTTGGAAGGTATGTGTCTTATTACATCTGGAGTAAAAATAACACAGCATTTCATAAAAAGGACATCATACCAAGAGTCAAATATTGTGGTTGTAGTGGGATGGTCTGGAGCTGCTTTGATGCTTCAGGACCAGGACTTGTTGTGATTGATGGAACCATGAATTCTGCTCTCTACCAAAATAATCCTGAAGGAAGATGTCTGTCCATCAGTTCATGACCTCAACCTGAAGGGCACTTGTGTTCTGCAGCAGGACAATGATCCAAAATACAGCTAACCTGTGAATGGGCTAAAAAACAAAAACAAAATGAAGGTTTTGAAGAGGCCTAGTCACAGTCAGGACTTCAATCTTATTGAGATGCTGTGACATGACGTTAAAATGGCAGGTTATGCTCAAAAACCCTTCAATGTGTCTGAATTAAAACAATTCAGAAGATTGAGCCCAAATTCGTCCACATCAATGTGAAAGACTCGTTGCCTGTTTTCTCAAATGCTTGATTGCAGTTATTGCTGCTGAGGATGGCAACACCAGTAATTAGGTTTAAGGTGCAATTTTTCACTTAGGACGGTAAGGTTTGGATAGATTTTTTCCCTTAATAAATAAAATCATCACTTAAAAACTGTGTTTTGTGTTTATTTGTTTTTGTTTATGTGATGATCTGAAACATAGTAAGTATGACAAATATGCAAAAAAAAAGAATGAAAGAAATCAGGAAGGGGGCAAATGATTTTTCATGGCACTGTGTGATAGAATTACCCCTTGGACAAACAGTGAGGGATATTCAGTTTTGTGCATGTGTATTAAAGCCTTCATTTCTAGTATATATCAACATAATCTGCAATAGTCATGCAGATAACAATGTGTCAGACGAGAAAACAACCTGGGATGATTTACTGTTGATAGAAAACATGAAATAACCTAACACTATTGTCTCTTAAAGTTGATGAAGCAGAATTTGAAGCAGAATTTGAGGCAGATGTGACTCCAGGTAAGCCTCAATGACTTATGACAAACTCATTTTTGAAGTTAATCAGTAAAACGTTGTGATGTGTTGCGCAGAAAAGTGTCCCAGAGCTGAGCCTGTCACCATAGGCCTGGGAGCTCTCTCTGCTGTCTGTGTGATGGTTATTATTGGTTTGACTGTTAAAACCTGCCAACTACACAGAGGTATGACAAATATGGTGATAATTCACAATTACATATTGTACATCCAGAAATTATGTGTATCTTTTTGTGCAATTAGCTGCAGCTGGGCCCCTGCTTACAGAACAAAACACGGTAAGAAGTGTTCCCCGACTTTTTATTGATTATGGACATAGCTTATGTGATTGTCCATGTGATTGTGATTGTTTTGTGTAATACAGTGCTTTCCACATATAAACAACAAAATGAATGGCTATTTTTTTGTGTCATAGAATTCTTGTTGTGATCAGAACTCAGTCTTCGTACCCACAACACTCAGAAGAAGGATGTCAAAGAAACCAGATGAAACACATGTCATTTATACTCTCATCAAATAGATGGATGGCCTTTTTACATGAACGTTTTTAAAATGAAAATCATAATTGTGGCAAGTTTGGCACGTTTTCTTCCTTCATGCTTTTCCTCAGTAAAATCTGTCAGTCTTCTCAAAATCAAAACTGCTTGTGCTGTTGTTTTGTTGTTTTTAAAATGGCTGATGCAAAAATAAAGTTAGTGTCAATCTGAAACTCTTCAGCTCGTGCTTGTGTCTGTGTTGTGAACAAACTGGTGGCAGTAACGCCTCATTTACACTGACTGCGAAACGGATTCCGTACGGAATCCGTAAGGACTGCCATTTACACCGGGTGCAGTGTGTGTGCTGTACGTGTCCGGAAATCTGCATCCGCGAGACCACAAAACCACAGGGATTCACGCTGAAGAGTTGAGTTCACGTGATAACATCCATGTAAAGAGAGAGGTGCTGATAAAAACTCACCAGTATATCCCAGAGCTCCAGCTATTTCACTCCATGCCTTCTCTTTTCTGGTGTTGTCCTTATAAAAAGTATGTGAAATATCATATGTGTGGTTTTGGACTTCCGTGATGAATCTCTCGTCGTCCGTGGTCTCAAATAACCCCCGGGACCCCGTCACTGCACTTGTAATGTCTTCAACTTCATGAAAATCCACGTGCGGCGTCCGGAAAAAATAGACTTCTTGCGGAAACCTTCCGGAGCTCCGGATCAGGAGACGTAACACACCGCAGCTGGTGTAAATGCTCGCACTGACTACAACGGTTTCTATTCCTAGCGGCGTCCGTACGGACGCCGTTCCGTATCTGTTCTGCAGTCAGTGTAAATAAGGCGTAAGTGTGAAAGCAGCTCTGTGGTGAGAGTGCTGCGACTGTTTGACTAAAACCACAGGAGGACTGGCCTTTACATCTCTGCAGTGAAACAATACACAACAAATGATAATGTCAGATGTCTACAACTACGTGAAGTAACTAAAATTAAGCCAGGATTTGAAAATGTCTGTGGTATGAAGCCCCAGCAGCAAAACCTCTCCCTGTACTAGCTCCAGTCAGTAGTGTTGTTGGTTCAGACACTTTTTTTACTTTATTATTTACAAGTTTTACTCTTGTTTTTCTCTACAACAGCAGCTTGTCAGTGGAATGTATTTATCTCTGTCTGGAACTTAAGCACAAAGGGATTTTACCTCCACAGGTAAAAAATGAACCAGCAGCAAACACAAGATGGTCTTTTTAATCCAACTTTAGAATTATATTGACATTCATACAGCCACCCAGTACTATCAGGAAGAAGGAGGAACTGCAGCTTAGCTTAGTTATAATAAACAATATGAAAAGTATAACATTCACTTATATGTAGTACTTGATATAAATAACGCCAAATTATGTACTTTTTAAGGATGTATGCATCACCAACTTTTCTACAAAGACACTTCAAAGACAACACTCTGCTTTAGCCTCTTGTCCAGACATCCTTCATGTGGCCGGTAACAGCAGTCACATCGACATGAAAAAAAGCCCGCCTCTTTGCAACAAACCACCTTAAAAGCGCCCTGCAGCTCCACTCTGACAGTATCACACGGTACAATGAAGAGCTTCATCGTCACAACAGCTTTACTTCTGGGCTGCTTCTGTAAGTACTGACACTTGTTCATGATTCATTTATTCTTGGGTGTAAGTAAATGTTGCTGTTTGTTTTAGGTTGGGGCACCAAGTCTTCCATTGTGATGGTCAAACCTGGAGAAGATGTCGTCTTGTCCTGCAGAAACTTCTCCAGGAAACCTGTGAACTCATTCTGGTCCATGCTTCCTAACGGTGGAAACTACAGCTGCATTGCTTCCATAGATGAGAAAGGCCCCAAGTTCTGTGACAAATTTACAGACGACAGGTTTAATATGAGCTCCAACAGGTCTCATGTCCTTCTCCAAATCAAGAGTGTCAAGATGAATGACTCTGGCTTCTACTTTTGTGGATTGGACGTGTTTGGAAAAGGAGACGTTAGTGTTGTCCATTTAATTGTTGAAGGTAAGATGAAGTTTATTTGCTTTTTTATAACTGTTTTAATCCATTCTCTAAATACAACTTCAACACAAGATGTCGACTCAGCTGATAGTGACTGGAAAACCACCAACGATCAGACGTACTTCACAACGGCATCTATCTGGATAACACTGGGAGCTCTCGCTGCTTTCTCCATGATGGTTATTACTGGTTTGTCTGTAAAAATCTGCCAGCTTCAGAGAGGTATGATGTATGTTATGGTCATGATTCTCAGTTCAACCTGTGGACATGTAAACTGATGACTCATGGCAATGCTTTTAGCTGCAGCTGAACAACCGTTTCCAGAAAGAAACAAGGTAAGGGGCTAATATTTCAGGGTTACAATGTACTTTGAATAAGGATAGTACTCTCCTGTAGCTATTTGTGATGTAGCCTATGTATAATGTGTTTATTGCAAAGAGTTGACAAAAAAAAAAATATTTTTGACTCCAAATGCTTTGCGTCACTGTTGTTTCCAGAACACTGCTGCAAACGTCTTCGTACCAACGACACTGAGAAGCAGGACGGCAAAGAAACCAGAGGAAACACACGTCATTTATGCAGCCATCAAATAGACTGTTTTATCCAAGGCTTGTCTAATAATGTCTTTACATGAACATGTCAGCTTCAAAAATAAATCTGTAACTGTTGAGCCAGTGTATTCTTTATGTGCATTGTTTTTGTAGGATGAGGGCAGTGTCGAGGCTTGTTGTGGTGAAAGTGCTTTGACTGAGACAAAAACACAGGGAGAGTAGCCTTTTGGCAGTTTCTCTTTAAAGATCACCATAAAAATATATTCAATCTTTAAATAGAATTATTGGAACAAGAGAACAGAACAGTGTGGTGTGTGATAACAACAATATGAAAACTAAACCAGATTATTATAAAGAAACTCCAGAACATCATGTGTGTTTGTGTTAGTTCTGGCAAGTGGAGCAAATCCAGAACATGTTCCCCTTTGAAACAGCCTGTCCACATTTGAAGCAGCTTCTTGAGAACATGTTCCTCTTTCTGCAGCAGAAATGGAACTACCTCTTTGTCTCAGGATGCTCTGCATGGGTCTTGGTGCCTCCTCCACCATGACTGAAGTGCTTGAAGTACACAGCAGATGTTCACTATAGGCGACCTCACCAGAAGAATGTTTTTGCCCCGGTTCCAGTCCGGCTTCACCTCCAGCCACAGCACCAGCTCCATGGGCCAGCGCCAGTGCTGCCTGAATAAGCAATGGATGGCCTATTTACATGAACGTTTTTAAATTAAAAATCATAATTGTGGCAAGTTGACGTTGTCTTCCTTCATGCTTTTCCTCAGTAAAATCTGTCACAGTCTTCTCAAAGTCAAAACTGCTTGTGCTGTTGTTTTGTTGTTTTTAAAATGGCTGATGCAAAAATAAAGTTAGTGTCAATCTGAAACTCTTCAGCTCGTGCTTGTGTCTGTGTTGTGAACAAAATGGTGGCAGTAAGTGTGAAAGCAGCTCTGTGGTGAAAGCACTGCAACTGTTTGACTAAAACCACAGGAGGACTGGCCTTTACATCTCTGCAGTGAAACAATACACAACAAATGATAATGTCAGATGTCTACAACTACGTGAAGTAACTAAAATTGAGCCAGGATTTGAAAATGTCTGTGGTATGAAGCCCCAGCAGCAAAACCTCTCCCTGTACTAGCTCCAGTCAGTAGTGTTGTTGGTTCAGACACTTTTTTTACTTTATTATTTACAAGTTTTACTCTTGTTTTTCTCTACAACAGCAGCTTGTCAGTGGAATGTGTTTATCTCTGTCTGGAACTTAAGCACAAAGGGATTTTACCTCCACAGGTAAAAAATGAACCAGCAGCAAACACAAGATGGTCTTTTTAATCCAACTTTAGAATTATATTGACATTCATACAGCCACCCGGTACTATCAGGAAGAAGGAGGAACTGCAGCTTAGAGCGAGACTCATGTCCAATCCACAACTGTTGACCAGTGTGAGCAGGTCTGATGGTCCTTGAACTGACAGCCCTAACAACTGCAGTATTTGAAAATGTCCAACTTTGCCAAGCATCACCTGGCACCTCAAGAAAAATATATAAATATGGTTAATACTACAAGTGATGTTTTGTGAGTTACAAATATCTCAAAATGATTACCAATGAAACAAGTGTAGGTGGTGTTTTTATAAAAAATATGAAAAGTATAACATTCACTTCTATGTAGTATTTGATATAAATGACACCAAATGATGTGCATTGTCGTGACCCCAGGGCCTGTGGTCATAAAGAATGGAACACTGTCCTCTCGTCAACGCCAGAGACTGAAACAGAGAATAGAAGAAAATAAAACATCTGTTAAAGAATGCAATTTTGCTTGTTTTATCCCTGATAAAATGATAATGTTTAAACTATGTGCTTATGTTCAACTATGTGCTATGTGCTTAATAGACCAGCTATACCACATCCTTCTGTGGGTTGTTGTGGGGACCTGAGGAAATGATTTCATAGCTGGTCTAGCTCTATATAAGCTGAAAATGTTTTGCTGGAAAAATAAATTTGTAACTGTTGTTTATGTGCATTGTTTTTGCTGAATGTGGGCAGTGTCGAAGGCTGTCGTGGTGGAAATACTTTGACTGAGACAAACATTAGTAACAATGAGTAACATTTGGGCAGTTTCTCTTTAAAGATCACCATAGAAATACTATATAAAAATGCATAATTATATCACTCACACTGTACCTCCTCCATGTGTACTCCACCGCTGCAGCACTTGAAGTACACAGCTGATGTTAACCATATGCTGCCTCACCAGAAGAAAGTTTTTGCCCCGGTTCCAGTCAGGTTTCACCTCCAGCCACTGCACCAGCTCCATGGGCCAGCGCTGGTCATTCTGCCGTAGCTACACATGGCCACAAGCCAGAAAAAAAAGAGAGACCACATGTAATGAATAAAATACAAAAATTGTTTATCCCATATAATGTGATAAATAAATGCATACTGTAAATAAAAAAATCAAATAGCCTACCTTGCAGAGGTTGTAATCCAACATGATGTGCTCCTTCTCAGCACAAAGCATCGCTTGGGAACATAACTGACAGCTGTAAATGTGGAGGTAAATGCAAAAAGTGATGACAGTACCTGCCGCCTTCCTGGGTTCAACTTGACTCAATATTAATACGTTTTATTTTCTCCTGGTTCTTTTATGAACTATACATTCAGTATATTGTCTTGGCCTGTGTTTTCTTAGGGCTCCTGAAGTCACTCTGGGAGACATGTTCAGTAAGGCCAGCGTTATGGGCTGCTTGCCTTCCTCTACGTCTGATGCCACTTGTTCCTCATTAAATGTGATTACCAGATGGTAGGTCCTCAGACAAAAGTGGACTCTTGGTTTGTGGGACGTCAGCTGATGTGGTCATGTGTTCACTTTGCAGATGAGGCGTATGGTAGATAGTAGGATGTCCACCGAAGTACTTGCTTTTTAATGGGGTTTATACTAGGGTACTTTTATCTGAGGTGGAGGATGAGGATAATTGGTCGACAACATGGAGGCTCCTGATGCCTGAGGATTTCACCAACGACCAGCCCTAAAGAGGATAATGGCAATGTCAACGAACTTGGGATGATCTGGTCAATGTAATGTTTAATTAAGCACTTTAACACAGTGCACAACGCAAATGTTGTGAACTGCTGTAATTTGTTTTATTAAATAGTGTGTTGCAGTCATGATATGTTATAATGAAAATAGAAAAGTGACAAGACTAGAACTAGATTAATTATCATATACCCTCTAGTAACAGACATATAAATAAATATATAAAGATATAATAAACCTGCTGTCACAAAACCCAGATGCTCTGCATGGGTCACTGCAAAATAAAAAGATGTACTACAGAGGTCACACATTAAATAAAAGTAAGAAATAATTGAATAAAGTCCCACTGATTGTCATTTTTGATGTGTCGTTGGTTCCAAGTCGATGATAATTTTATCTATTTCAGAATGACAGTTTACAATATCCACGACCGTTGGGAGACACCAGTGTATGTGCTCTCTTCCATTCTTTACAATAGAGTCCCCAATGATGAGAAAGGAAAGAGGGGACGGTGAGTGCTGCGTGGGGAACTTTCACTTGTTATCTCTTGGTCTTGGATAGCGCATGATGGAGCTGTGGGGGATGGAAAAGTACCTTCCCGACCCTTCCATTTAGCTACAGACTAAGTCTTTTGGGAAGGAGTAGAGCTAATAAGTGTTTTGGGTTTGGGGTTTAGGTTCTGCCAGGTGCTGAGTAGCTGGGATAGTGGAGTCCAGTTCAGCTTGAGACAGCGATAGCTCCCAACGTGACCACGGAATCAATGAATGTTTCATCCTCTCTGACCTGGCGCAGTACGGCAATTCGAGCCTTTAGTTCAGCAACAGTTTGTGCCAGTATGCGACAATTTTCACAACTGGATGGAGAGGTTAGTGGTGGCATTTGTGCCAATGAGTATCTGCAAAGTTGGGAGAAAAGTTGCAGGAGTCTATGAAGTGGGCCAGATTCAGGTCTAAATGAAGAATAATGCTGAGGGCTGAAACATACACAGAATAATCTTGCTTCAATCAGACAACTTACGGACAAAGGCCTAGTAAAGGGCCCACTGACACAGAAGTACACCAAGGTAAGGCTGGCTGTGACAACAACAGTGTAAAATCTTTATTTTTAGCTTTGAATGTCTCCAAGAACGGCATGGTGCAGTTACCACATGAAAATATTCTGTTTACAAAGTGAAAGCCACATAGAATATTAAATAAAAACAAGAAAACATTCAAAAAGACCCTTAAAGAGTTTTGTTTACTGATAAAGAAGCATTATGTTTCAGACTAAGAGATGTTGTGATGGGACTTTTATCATTAAGGTTTATATAATAATAATATATCTGCACTTCAATAGACACAAAATGTTAACCTCCTTAAAGCTGCAGGATATGTCATATTATGAGCTAGGTTTGTTAGTTATAACACATCATATTACTTATGAACTCTAAGAAAAGCAAGAGCTGACACTTAACACAATGACATTTGACACTAATTGGTTTATGTGGTAAAAATGTGTTGCATTTGTAGAGCATCCTGTTGCATTTACAGTTGTAACGCGATACCATTCTCACGTTCACACATAGCAGACGTTCGGCATTGGCAAAGGTCTGTTAACTACAGTTCTACAGTTTTTAATGTAGTTGAGTTTTCTACGGCTGATTAAGCTTAAATGGGAAAGACAAGCGCCATCAACTGCTATTTATCTACTTTAAAACCACACAAACTGCACAATGATGAACTTCAGTCCGATAAGGACACTTCTCTTTACTTCATGTGAGTATATGTATCTAATGCATTAAAACCAGTTATCCAACCAGACATTTAAAGTCATTTAAAATGTTTTCTTTCAGCCTTCTTCTCCATTACCTGTGCAAGGTTTACAACAATGGAGGTCCAGCCCGGTGCAGAAGCAATACTGCGATGTACAAACTTCTCCACTTCAACTGGTCATATATCGTGGTTCTACATGGCCAACAGCCCTAATATCAGACAGATCTGCTCTATGTCGAGCTCTGAAAGCAATGTCACATTCTACAATACACTTCAGAAGAAGACATTTGAAATGATGTCCAATATTTCAACCATTTTTCTCAAAATCAAAGTTGATTCTTCTGACACAGGACTCTACTTCTGTGGGCAAAACTTTGATGGAAAAACAGCCATTTTTAATGCAACGTACTTAAATGTTCAAGGTAAGTTAATGTGACAGCATTCATGTATTTTGTATTTGTATGTATGCAAATAGCTACGTTCAATCTTTTTATTTGAATCTAGATCATAATGTAAAAAATATTATTAGCCTAATCCTGGCTGGCACGGTTGTTTTCCTTGTTTTGGTTGTTGCTGGCCTTCTACTAAAAAACTGGAAGCTTCATAAAGGTACCTACTTTTATTTGACAAATTTGTTAAGAGATTAACATTTTTCTACCATATAAGTAATTGTCTTAAGGTTTGTGTTTTGTCTTAAGGTCATATCAAGGACAAAGAATTAGAACAAGAAGAGGTATAGCTCTCCTTTTTGTTGTGATATTCTTTGTCTGACAAACATTTTCATGGTTTGACGTTATGACTATTTGTAGAATGTGGACTCCATTGAGTTGAACTATGCTGCAGTAAGTTTCCGTCCTCAGTCAAAAAGCAGCAGACGGACTGCACCAGACAGACCGCTACATACTGATGTAATTTACGCTGCAATGAGGTAGACTTCAACAGCAGCTGAGTGGATCTGGTGAAATATGCTATCAATGTTTATGGACAATGGATTTATATTTCAACTCCTATTCTTTTAGCTTGTCATATTTACTGTCACTGCTGTCTTGTGTACTCTCTGTTTGGTGCAAACAAACCCTGGTACAGTTGCTTTTAGTGAGATTTACTTTGTTGGATATGAACAGTACATGCACCACATGAATGTAAACCATTGTTTCTTTAACTTATCTTCATGGGACCCCAGTTTCAAAACAAAAGAATTGTGACCCAACTTCCAGATCTGTTTAGGCATTTTTTACAGTATTTTTAGGATTTCTAAATGGTTTTTTTTAATGTTTAAATTCCCAATAAATGTTATTTCCATAATTTTTGTCGATGTTTTCTTGTAATTAAATGTCATTTTGATGATTCTAAGCAAAGTTTAATTCCTTTTTACTGTTGTTTTCTTGCACCTGATCTTTCTAAAAGCAATCTTTGACAACCCACTTTGGTCCCTAGCCCAATCAAGTCCAAGTCTTTTGGTCACAAGTCCAATCAAGTCCAAGTCTTTTGGTCACAAGTCCAAGTCAAGTCACAAGTCTCTTTGCATACTTAGCTTAAAGTAAGAACTTGAAGCACAATACTGTTGTCTTATAATACACTTTTTGTATATGAATGTATCATTTTGAAAAAGTAAGCTAAAGAGTATAGTTAATTTCAAAATAGAAAGAACAACAAAACATTTTGTTAGTATTCTTAACTAGGTATGCACTGATCCAGCTTTTTTAGTTCAGATCCTGATCCCAATCCAGGAGGTTTGATTATCTGCAGGTATCAGATACCGATTCGATCCAACTTGTATTTGAAAATATGTCATAGAGCTAAAGACCCTTGTACTTGTAACATAACCCATTATGGAGATGGGGTTTATCATTACATTTCACTGTAATAAGTAGATTTGTCCATATAAAAAGAAAGTTAAGACCAGATCTATTACCATTATATAGAGATACAATATCAACTTAGTAAAGAGTAATTCATTTCATTTATGATTCATTTTTTATGATTCTTGTGGTAGCTTC
>JAWCTZ010000041.1:72500-152257 GCA_036850595.1 Rhyacichthys aspro | reverse complement strand
AAAAACAACTAAGAGGGACATTAATTACACGTTGAAAGCTGTTTTGCAAGAGAGAATGTGACAAAATGTTTTTGATCTCAGCTCCTTTCATATTTCAAAGTGCCAAGGATGGTTCATTCATCATCCAGGACATATTCAAGAAAAGATAAACCTACGTCCCGATGCCTTGTCAAAACCTTTTCTTTATATTTGAAAGAAGTTCTTTTCCTGCACAAAAGTGATTAAACCTTTATATGTTATTGTATTAAAACAATTACACACTTTTTAAATTGTTTCTATCCTCATTCTGAGCTTCCAATTAAAGTTACTGTCTTAAACCTATACATTTTTACACAACCAGCTTTTCTCTTTATCATGTTTTTACAGACCTGTGGCTTCCTGTTCTCTGCAGAAACACTGCCTCCCTTTTCTTTCCAGCTGAATCCTATGACTATAGACATAAGAAAAGTTCCAGAATAATCCAAAGACACAACTTTGGTTTTCTTTATATGATCTGCAAACCACTGAGACCAACACTAGAGCCAGGTTTGTTGAGATGGAGCTAAAGTTACCTCCGAGAAAGAGATAGAGGGTCTGGCTCTGAGAGGAGAAGTTGGGAGAAAACATGGAGGTGATAAACACAAGTGTAGCCTCCTTTGTGGGCGGAGCCAGCATCTCAGAGAACAGGAAGTGGGCGGAGTGATTGACAGCTGGCAGGGTGTGGTTCTGAGCTGGGTCCACAGTGGTAGAGATGAGCTGGAAGGAGCCTCCTGGAAACTGAGGCTGGACAGAGCATGTGACGCTGAAGTCTGAGCCCAGCAGCACCCGGAGCCCTGCGGCCTCTGGCCTGGGAGACCCCGTCAGCAGAGACCCACAGAGAGATGTTGGGACGACTCAGTAAATCTGTGAAAACACACATAATAAACCACCATCATTTGAGAAGAATTAATGATATAACACAGATCTAATCAACTTTGGTGATATTGCTTTATTATTACTAGGGATGCACCTATTCAGACAAAAAAGCTGGATCAGATACCGGTCATTTGAGTAAATACATAGGTCCGATCTACTATGTGTAGCTCTATGTCTGAGGTGCTACAGCGTCAGGTCTTGGAGGAAGATGACAAGATGGAGCAGGTCAAATCAGCGTTGTGGAGATGTACTTTTATTATAAACTATTTAATTGTTATTGAGAACAATGCGCCGCAGCGCCAGCAGTCGCCGCTCTCTGACTCTGATATATCCACCTGCTTTGTCCACAGTTGTTATTAACTGTTGTTCAGACTGCAGCTTCTTGTTAGCAGCTAAAGGAATAATATAATTTAGTCACCTTCAACAGCATCAGATATTCACTAACAATAGAGGCAGCCACATATTTCTTTTCATGATAATATCTCATTCCTCCTACTGCATGTCCAGCTGGTCACAAGTGAATAAAAGAACCCTAAAAAATAAAAAGATTAAAATCCATCTAAATAAACCTTTAAATCCATCAGCTGTTTCTTCAATTGTGGAACAGAAGTTAATAAAGCAGCTGATGGAGTGACTGAGGATGGTTTCTCTTCCCTTTGGTTTGATCAGTGCTGACCTCTGGGTTATTAGCTACAAAAAGTATCATAAAAAATATATCATGAATAAAGTTAATTACTCTTTAACAAGTTGGTATTGTTCGTCTTTACAATAGTAAAAGAGCTGATCTTTACTTTTTTGTTGTTGTTGTTGTTTGAACAAATCTTCTCATTACAATAAAATGTAATGATAACCTCCACAATGGGTCAAGTGACAAATACAAGGGTCTTTATTTATTTGAACTATATTAAAATCCCAGTTGGATCAGTATCTGATACCTGCAGATACTCAAAGCACCAGGATTGGGATCTGTACTAAAAAGCTGAATTGGTGCATCCCTAATTATTACAATATTAAACTTTACCTGAACACACCACCTCTACACCTTCTGAAGAACCTCTGTTTATTTGCTCCACACATTCACTCACAGCAGACGTCCTCCTGACACAGGCAGGTGAGACCAACCACACAGATGTATCTGGGAAACCTCTCTTATTTCTCCAGAAACAGCTGAACCACACTCCAGCTCTCGACACACAGCAGCTGTAGCCTTCAGGTCCCAGCGATCACTATAAATGAAGCCTTCATGCCCTCTTCTCCACTCTCCTCTGTGTCTCAGCTCCACAGTCCCTGCACAGCGACTGGGCTGTCCCACCAACCTGACACCTCCTGGGTCTAAACAGAGACAGAGGTCAATAGAAAAAGATAATCAGGTGTATAAAAGCCCCGCCCCTTTTACCTGAGCAGGTGAGGTCCACAGCTTTTCCAGATGAGCAGGTGTCCCCTGAGCTGGACCTGTTACAGTCCATCAGAGCAGACTCATGGCCCTCACACTGGAACGTCTGCCCCAGAGGAGCCCGCCCCTCTCCATAGAGCGCCCCCTGGAGGAGAGAAGGAGCCCCACAGCCCAGCTCCCTGCAGACCACCTCTGCATCCTGCAGGTCAAAGTCCTCTTCACAGACTGAGGTCCAGGACTGGTCCCAGTGGACCTCCAGTGATCCTGAGCACAGCCTGGGTCCATGGAGCAGCCTCACAGAGTCTGAGGACACAGAGAGAGACTGAATAAAGACAGACACAGAGTCTGAGGACACAGAGAGAGACTGAATAAAGACAGACACAGAGTCTGAGGACACAGAGAGAGACTGAATAAAGACAGACACAGAGTCTGAGGACACAGAGAGAGACTGAATAAAGACAGACACAGAGTCTGAGGACACAGAGAGAGACTGAATAAAGACAGACACAGAGTCTGAGGACACAGAGAGAGACTGAATAAAGACAGACACAGAGTCTGAGGACACAGAGAGAGACTGAATAAAGACAGAGACAGAGTCTGAGGACACAAAGAGAGACTGAATAAAGACAGACACAGAGTCTGAGGACACAGAGAGAGACTGAATAAAGACAGACACAGAGTCTGAGGACACAGAGAGAGACTGAATAAAGACAGACACAGAGTCTGAGGACACAAATAGAGGCTGATTGATTTATTTTTTTGTTTAAAAGGCAAATAATAATAAGAATTTAATATTAATGTGTAGAGTTACCTGAACAAGTGAGGCTGATGATGTTAGGGTCGGCATAATTATAAGTTACTACTAGTTCCTTCAGTGTTGTTGCCGACTGACGCCACATGGGGGCGATTGACCAAAGATCACCTTTAGAAGAGGTTCCAATTTTCATAGAAACCACTGAGCCACAGTCCAAACGATGACACATTTCTGCTGCTGTCCTCAGGCTCCAGTCATACATCTTCACTTCTCTCCATTCATCAACATGTTTCAGCTGCAGAGTCCCATCACAGCGACTGGCTCCGCCCACCAGCCTGACATCATCGGGGTCTGACAGAGACCAGCACATGTTAAACAAAAGTCCAGAGTGGAACAGAACAGAGCAGTCCTCTTTGTGTCTGAGACCTATAGAGTACATCAGACTGTCTGCAGTAACTCACAGGAAGGTCAGTGCCACCAGGTGCAGGTGAGGTGTGCAGTATTTATGAATATAGCAGCTGAGAATTGAACCAGATCACATCACATCTTTCTTAATTAATGTCTGAGAAACTATACTTTTTAGTTTAAGGAAATATGTTCAGGAAAGGACTTGGATTTAACCAAATGTTTAGCAGTGTTTAGAGAATCAGACTGTACTGACCTCAGCAGCAGGAGCAGCTCTGACAGATGCCTTAATAATTCAGGTCAGGATTGGGTTTAACATCAACATCCACAACATCAACCAATTATGATCGTTTACCTAAAATGGGGCGGGCTTTATGCAATGAATCATAAAGAAGAGAAACTAGTCTCATTGTTGCTTACGTCAGGTTGTTTTTCTGATTGGTTTAATGTGCTCCATTTGTCCCGCCTCCTGGAAATTAAACTGGGATCAGATGAACCAGAGTAACTCTTTGAACGGAATAGAAAAAGAATAATAAGAAAAGCAGTTTTAATAGACTCTCCTGGCCTATCGCCGGCTCAGGTCTAATTAGGATGGTTGGATAGGCTGGGGTTTAGTGACCCTCATCAAAAACACATCTAGACACTGACTGCATTAATCCACTCACAGTGGACAGCCACTGCAGAGATGTGCTCAATTCAAATTTACAATGGAGTTTTATACAGAGATTATACTGTAAGGTGTCTAAATAAATGTGCTTTTGTTTGTTAATACACTAAGTAAATTCTTACCCAAAAGAATTAAAATAAAGAGCTCACCTGAGCAGGTGAGGTCCACAGCTTTTCCAGATGAGCAGGTGTCCCCTGAGCTGGACCTGGTACAGTCCATCAGAGCAGACTCATGGCCCTCACACTGGAACGTCTGCCCCAGAGGAGCCCACCCCTCTCCATAGAGCGCCCCCTGGAGGAGAGAAGGAGCCCCACAGCCCAGCTCCCTGCAGACCACCTCTGCATCCTGCAGGTCAAAGTCCTCTTCACAGACTGAGGTCCAGGACTGGTCCCAGTGGACCTCCAGTGATCCTGAGCACAGGCTGGGTCCATGGAGCAGCCTCACAGAGTCTGAGGACACAGAGAGAGACTGAATAAAGACAGACACAGAGTCTGAGGACACAGAGAGAGACTGAATAAAGACAGACACAGAGTCTGAGGACACAGAGAGAGACTGAATAAAGACAGACACAGAGTCTGAGGACACAGAGAGAGACTGAATAAAGACAGACACAGAGTCTGAGGACACAGAGAGAGACTGAATAAAGACAGACACAGAGTCTGAGGACACAGAGAGAGGCTGAATAAAGACAGACACAGAGTCTGAGGACACAGAGAGAGACTGAATAAAGACAGACACAGAGTCTGTGTCTATAATATATATATATGTGTCTATATATAAATCTGTGAACACACAGAGAGTGGATTCATAGATTTATTTTTTTGAATCAGTTTAGTAACACTGTAGTTAATAGTTTCAACATTGGGTGTTGCATCATACATGTGCTGCTAACCTTGATGTACAACAGTGTTGGTGTTACTACAAGTCATGTCAACAGACTACAGCACCATCTTGTGGTTAATGGAACACATCACAGAGAGTCTTTATCTTGTTTACTCTGTCTTCACCAGAGCCACTAACAACAAACAATAACAAACACTGGACAAACTGCATTTACCTGAACACTTCAGCTCCAGAACTGATGACCAGTCGTTCCCGCTGAGGTCTAAACAGTCCCTCAGTTCAGGCTCTTCACAGTCAAGTCTGATAAACGCTGCTGGTTTTTCTGAACTCCTCTTTTCCACTATAGAAACAGCAGATCCACAGTCGAGCTTCATACACACTCTGTTTGCAAACTTCAGGTGAGTGTCAAGTGTATACACTGGTGTCCAGGTTAGATCTTTCATCATCTCCAGTTCTCCATCACAGCGACCTGCTCCTCCAGTCAACCTCAGCCCTGAAGGATCTGAAGAAAAGAGGCAGCTGCAGCACTTTATTATTTACAATGGGTATGACTTATTTATTTAAAGTGACAGGAAGACAGTGGACAGGTATGGGGCTATTATTGTTGCAAAAAGATTTGTGCGTGTGTAAATAGATTTGTCTGTAATGTGATGTGTGCGTATCAGGTTTTGTGTGTGCGTGTTACGATTTGTGTGTGCGTATCGGGGTTTTGTGTGTGCGTGTTACGATTTGTGTGTGTGCGTATCAGGTTTTGTGTGCGTGTTACGATTTGTGTGTGCGTATCGGGTTTTGTGTGTGCGTGTTACGATTTGTGTGTCCGTATCAGGTTTTGTGTGTGCGTGTTATGATTTGTGTGTATGTAAAATGATCATATTGTAAAAGCAAATAAGCCAAAAGTTCTAAGTCCTACGCACAAACCTCTAATTACACACAATACTTTTGCAACAGTCCTGCCATGTCAGATCTGTGTGTCCGTGTTTCGATTCGTCTGTAACTAAAAGTTCATGTGCCCTGAGTTGAGACTTACAGGCTGTGGACTGGTCGATGAAACAGTGCACCAGCAGATGGCGGTAGTGGTTAATGAGGTTCTGTAGGCATGGAGGCAGAATATACTGTTTAACTCTGAGACCTAAAGTCTTGTTAAAATATCAGATAATATAAATTCTGATGTGCTGGCAGCAAAAAGCATTTGGTAACCGTAGCAGATGGCTACTTTGAAGCAGAGGGCAGCTTATATCTCGCTGCTGCCATCTGCTGGCAGCTTAGTCAAGCAGTCAACCCTCAATATGCTGTGGGGCAAAAAACTTTTTTTTTTTTAGAGAGTGTCTTTATGAGACAGACAACGGCTATCTCTGTGTGTATTACTGCTAAACGGTTACAAAATGCTTTTTGCTGCCAGCACATCAGAATTTATATTATCTTTATATTATCTGATATTTTAACAAGACTTTAGGTCTCAGAGTTAAACAGTATATTCTGCCTCCATGCGTACAGAACCTCATTAACCACTACCGCCATCTGCTGGTGCACTGTTTCATCGACCAGTCCACAGCCTGTAAGTCTCAACTCAGGGCACATGAACTTTTAGTTACAGACGAATCGAAACACGGACACACAGATCTGACATGGCAGGACTGTACCAAAAGTATTGTGTGTAATTAGAGCTTTGTGCGTAGGACTTAGAACTTTTTAGCTTATTTGCTTTTACAATATGATCATTTTACATACACACAAATCATAACACGCACACACAAAACCTGATACGCACACACAAATCGTAACACGCACACACAAATCATAACACGCACACACAAAACCTGATACGCACACACAAAACCTGATACGCACACACAAAACCTAATACGCACACACAAAACCTGATACGCACACATCACATTACAGACAAATCTATTTACACACGCACAAATCTTTTTGCAACAATAATAGCCCCATAACAGGCAGTATTTTTTTTTACCTGTCGAGCTGTTTGCAGCCAGGATCCCTGCACAGAACAAATAATAAAATTAAAGTTCAGAAATGTATGTTTCAGTAAAAGATGTCTCTTTAAGTCTGGCTGCTCCTGTTACGTAGTTTTGGGGAAATAAAAGCATGCATTTTTGTAATGTATATTCTGTAATATCACATCAAACACCTGCTCTGTTTGATCCAGACTTTCAAACTTTCCTGTTTGATCCTAAAATAAATCTTCAGGTGTGAAAGCTCCAGGACCATGGTTTGGACCAAACAGCTGCTCTTTGGTCTCAGTCTGGACCAAACTGAACCAAGGTCCAATTCAGTTGTGAAAGAGTTTAGGGACAACCCCGATCTGAGTCCAGTTTTTATCACAATCACTGCTGTTAGTTTTGTCGGTAAATTTGATGGTAAATTTTTCTTTTTAGTCTACAGTTATTGATTTTATGTTATGAGTGTTCCTTTTTGAAGACTCCAAAGATGTATTTGCAGAAGGATGTGATAAAAAATTATTAAAAAAAAAAAACAAAACTGTTTTTTGTTTTTGTTTTTTTAAATGTCCCTTTGCATCATTTACTTCAGTGAATTAAATGTTAATATTATTATTATTCAACACTTCAAAACCACTCCAATTAGAGTTTTTTCTGTGCTCAAATCTCACTCAGCAAATAAAAAAATAAAAGCCTTGTTCTCACTGATATACTTGAAGTTTGTATTTGAATAATCTTTGGATTTAATCCTGAGATAATAACGTTAAAAGCATTCACTAGTGACACAAATAGACACCAAATCTTGCAAATAATCTCTGACATGACTTTAAAGAGATATAATTTGCATAAAGACAGGTTTTATCTGCATTAATATGACTTTGACACATATTACCATCTCATCAGTATCAGAGCTCACACACAAAGTGAGCAGTATTCCTCCATCTTTAGACTTACCGGAGCTGCAGAGGGACAAAAACACCGTCAGAACTCTGTGGTCCATGTCCAGGTCTGGATCAGGTCTGGCTCAGGTCTGGATCAGGTCTGGCTCAGGTCTGGATCAGGTCTGGAGTCTTGAACGGTTGCTTCACATGGGGCTAGTCTCTGAGTTGGTCACATGTTGCTATATCTCTGTTTTAAATCTAAGAGCCTCCATCTTTGCTGCTTTTTCAGAGACAGGGCTGTGCACTGGATTAAAAAACACTGCGCTCGAAAAACCTGTGGAAATGGAAACTTGAGCATCATAAGTCAAAAGATTAACAGTTATGAGCTCAACAAAGGACTGTCCAGCTGAGAATTTGAGTGGATGCCATAAAAGACGTACATTTGATTCATGAACCAAACCCATCCACTTAAAGGGGCCATGTGTAGGTTTTTAAGAATAAATAACGCTTTTATTTGCCAATATATGAGCTGCCAATACTGTGATGAGAAGAATAAAATCTTAAAGCGTAACTAAACTGTAATGACTAAAACTGGTACAGTTGGGTCTTTGGTCTCATGAGCCATGAAGGCAAATTATGCTTTTTAAAGGCCACCAAGTGTTTCTGTCTGGTTTTGAACTGGGGAACTTTTGTGTGTTAGGCGAACGTGATAACCACTACACTAAATAAAAGTGGAAAAAATATTCACTGGTCTTGCATCTTTCGCAAAACTGCCACACACCTCCTAAAAACCTAACTGGGTACTATGAATCTACTAACTTTACAGATCGGGCCACAGATATGCACTCTACAGACCATGTAGCCACACCGTGAAAAATGACCAAGTGTGGACACATTACGGTAGTGTGAAGAGGGCGCCCTTAATAAAGTTGCTCGATGCAGTGCATTTTGTCTGGGACCCTTCTCCCAGAGAGGCTTCTGCTCCAGTTCTCCATCCGGTACCCAACGCATCTCTCAAACCTGCGCACCCAGCCTTAAGCCCCGAGCCCCTGGTCCATCTGCCAAGGCCTGGGCCGGCAAGAGTTTTGTGCCCCTGGTTCTCTGGACACATAAAGCTCCATGCCCCTGGTACTCGGCCAAGTGTGGACACACTGCAGCAGCATGAAGAGCGGGCCTGGCATAAAGTGGCATTGCTTTGTTGCTGTGTGATCTTGAAAGACTGCAAGTGTTTTGTGAAAATGCGTTGTTTGCGTGTCTGAATTTGAAGAGATTTAAATCCTGGCTACAAAACCCTCTGTACTTCTTTTCTAAATATTTGTTTCTGCCCGGTTTCAAACCAATACACTACAGAAACTTCTACCATCAGCCCAGGGCTTGCGTCATTTGCAAAAATGCTACACAATTCTTAAAGAAACTGTGATCATCAAAAGCCTAAGTCCGTACTTTGAATCCATTAACTTTCCAGATTCATTTCTTTGTAGCAGTATGATCTTCAAAGGTCTCTTTTGTAAAGTAATGGTCAAAGAAGTCTTACTGCACAACTCCCAACAAGTGTGGTCTAATACAAGAGCAAAGCTCCCCGTCGGGGAATCGAACCCCGGTCTTCCCACGCCGGGGATTCTTTAGCTAAACAGCCCTAAACAGATTCCCATTCATTTTCAATGGTAGTGCTAAACCACTACGGATGTAATATACTTTTGGCCAGAGGAGGCGCTGTGGCGCGGGGGCGCTCATTTTAAATAAGACGTAGCCTCTACTGTCATTGATGTCCTGGACTTCACAGCAACAACACGGTAAGCAGCTCCCAGGAGTGTTTCACTACAGAAAAAGCTTTTTATTAAGACATTTGTAAAAGTAAATGACGAAGGTTTTAAATAGTTTTTATAAGACGTTTCACCAGAGACCTGAAATGCTAATGTACTTGTTGTGACAAGTGTTGTACTGTACTGTCGTAGTAAATGCTCTGAAGTTTCTCGCTCTTTGTGTTCATTTAGTTCCGGTGCTAGCCTTGTAGCACGTCTTTTACCTCAATTAATGTATACTAGCAATGTAAATTAGTGGGATTTTAGCCATGTACAGCAACACAGTTATTATATCAATATTTAAAAATGAATGCGTACATTGTTTTGACTTCGTGGCTGACAAAATTATGATTCATCTCGAAAGATAGCGTTCCTTTGCGCTACAATAACCATCGTTTTGCATTTTAGTAATAAATATTAAGCGTTTTTATCTGTCCTTTTATAATGTTTAGCGCTAAAAATATTCTCTACGTGCGTAAACCTGTCACAATACAAAATTTTTATTGTCTTATTTTCGCGTAGCATCGTTCGTCGTAGTCTAGTCATATTAACAAAGTAGTAATGTCTAAACAAAGTCAAGAGAACGTGTGATCTTGATTTATTGCTGGTTTATCTAATTTAAAGTTAGGTCTAAGTGTAGTGTTTGGCTACTAAAATATTTCAGGTGGGTGATGTAGGTCTCAAAAATTAAAATGATAGATTTAGTGTAGGTTTGCTTCTATTTTAGTCCTGTTTTAGTCTTACTCTGGTTGAGGGTTATTTTGGACATATAAATCACTGGTCATACCTGGATTTAGTTTTTATTTAAACTATTTTGTTCCAGTTTAGTAGTTCAGTGTGTAAGACATACTTGACTAAATTCTAAAATTTTGTAGCTTGAGCTTTGGGTACATGGTTAATATTTGATTTATTTATTTATTTATCATTAACAATCTGAGTTGCATTGGATGTGTCTGCATACATTGTTTTTCTAATATAATATTTTTGTCATTGCAGAGAAAATGAAAAAATCTGTCTTTTTCCCTGGCCGAGTCAGTGTGTTCTTCTGCAAGGGCCCGCTGGGTTTCCTGCGGCAGGACCCATCTGAGGAGGCCAAGCGGATCAAAGAGGACCCGTCTCTGCGCGACCAGTCTGCGCCTGTGAAGCAGGAGACGGTGAAGCAGAACGCCCTCACAGTGGTCCGGATGAGAGGAGGAGACGCTTCGGACGAGACGGAGGTTCTGGGCGAGTACATCCTGCAGTTCGGGAAGTACAAGGGCAAGCGGTTCCGGTGGCTCTTGGAGAATGACGTGGGGTACACCGTCTATCTCATCCAGAGTCACTTCAAAGAGGAGGCTGCTGGAGTGGTTGTGGCTGAGCGGCATAGCAAAGACAGTTTCATGTCTTTTCTACACTATGCCCTCAGCTTCAAGGAGATTAACTCCCTCCTTGAGTATGAGGCACAAAAAACAGCTGTGCCAACTCCAGCGGCAGAGGATGATCAGCTGGTGGGATTTGGGGTCCGTGCCAGCAGGACTTGGAGAGACGTCTGGGAGAGCAGGGATGATGGTTATGCCGCCTTCATCCTGAGAAGGAAGTGTGTCCCAGGTACGAAGATGCACAGACTTCAGCTGTACCTGAGGAAGAAGCAGGAGCAGCCTTCCACCACCACCTCCTCTGTCTCCATCAGCCCTGCTGTTTCCACCCCCACTTCTGCAGAACCCCTGGGTGAGTAAATTCTCTGCTGCTTGCACAGTGTACTTAACACACTGCGTGTATTTTGTCTTCGAAACATAACAATGTTTTTTGTGTTTAGCTATGGATGATGATGAAGAGCTGGAGAGGGCTATGCTGAGCATCTCCTCGTCAGGGGAACATATGGATAAGTGTAAGTTAAAGCTAAATTTCCTTTTTACATAGCTTTGTTGTACCTTGTATTTAGTATTTGTCTTACAGCTGTGTCTGCACCACCACCTGTAGATGCACAGCACCAACAGGCCTCAGGTTCAGAGAGAAGTTGTTCACTGGTGTCCTGCCTTAAAGGGCACTTTTGGGACATGTTGTGGTCCCATGCATGAGTTAAATTGTTGACCACGTTCTGGTCCTGTTCTCTTTTGTGCCTTTCATGTGTCTTCTCTCTAAAGTCCAAGTGACTATGAATTGATACCATCTTCAGGAGAGTAAGTATTATTTTTCTTTTGCATAGTGATGAATGTGAATGAACTGGTGAGTGGTGATTTGTGTAATAACACTTGAGTACGTGTGTGCTTCCCCTGCTCAAATTATTGTCTTATACAATGTGGACTAACACTGAAATACGTGTTTAATATGGTCAAAATTCTAAAAAGCTAAACATTTAGAAAAAGTCTTAACAAATGAGCAGTAGAAGTAACAAATTGTATGGCGTGTGCTTCTCTACTAACATCTAGTTGTTCTTGAGTATAAAATAATGTAACTGAAACTGATGCTTTTTCTCTGTCTTCTGATATCAGCTACACAGTCCACACCATCTGTTGTGGAGAAATCAGGAGATGGTAAAGGCTCTAAATTATGTTTATCAGTAACTATAATCTGTAATGACTGTATATACAGTAAAAAAAATGACACATATTCTCTGTCCTTAAGCTGCGCTGCCATCCAAAAAGCCTGTGCCTCTTCCGAAAGAGCTGGTGTTCCTGTTGCCTGCAGAGCCCAAAAACACTTCGGTGCCTGCTCAAGGTCTGTTATTGTAGCAGAGAAAAATATGTAAATATGGTTTACAATATTTTTAGTTTGTTTTTTCTTGTTTTAGGAATTCCTTCCACTACCGAGAATCCAGCTTCAGCTCTCGTAGTAGAACCTCCAAGTGGGGAGAGACCCCAAAGTGAGTGAGATATAGTAGCAGTACTTTATGTTATGAGATTTGTATTTGAGGTTATGTGTTTCCCACAGTTTGTTAAAGGTCCCATATTATGCTAAATCGACTTTTCTGAGCTTTTAACCATGTTCTAACGTTGTTTCTACCTCAAACACATACCCAAAGTTGTGTTTTGTTTCATTCGCGCATGTTTAAGTAATTTATTTAGTTTGAGTTACAGTCCCTAAAACGAGCTGTTTCACGCAATGACGTCAATAAGTGAAATAAACCACTCCTCTCCAGGAAGTGCTCCTCCACACTCCTCCTGCCCCTCTCTCCTGCACTGTCAACAAGTGCCGTGCTCTGCAGCTCAGACACAGAGAAGCATCGCTGCTACTGTGTTAGCTTACTTACCGTCAGCAACATTCGGCTGTGGGAGTTTTACTGCGTTGTTTTCTCTCCCAAAAAAGAATTAACATGTAAGAAGTGGTTGGAGTTTATTATTCGAAACTCCCAGGGTAAAGTAGCCAAACTGGTTTTTGTCTGTAACCAACACTTCACTGAAGACTGCTTCAAAACCTCAACATGGTCCAAAATTTTAAAAAGGGTGCTAATCCCACTATAAAAGACACCGAAGAGGAGCCCAGAGCAGTAAGTACTACTATATTGCTAATGATAATTTCGAGTAGAGTTTTGTATAGTTTCGAGTTTTGTATAGCTTATGTTTAAAGATAATATCTTTGTTTTCATTCTTTATAAAACGCAAAACTGCTGCTCATGTCGCTAAAGCACATTTTGATAAGTAGCGGCTGTTAACTTTTCACGGCAAAAACAACGAGGTGTGAAAAGTGTCTGTAGGTTGTAGTCACATTGTCTAGTTGATTAGACCGTCGTCTTACTGTTGTTATGCTAACGGTGTGTGTGAATAGGGTTAGATGTGTTTGACCCTCGTTTCTTATCACGCTCTTAGGTTAGACAATGACAACTGAGTATCTGTTGTATTTTCCAGAGCACTTCTCATGAATCGTCCAGCTTCACAGAACATACATTTCACCAACCAGAAGCAGTAGTAAATGTACAGGCAACCTCTGCATTGGTGCTAACTAGATCTGTGGCTACACAGTTATCTGCAAGCAGTCTGAGGTTACACCACTTCAGAAGTAAAGGTAAACAATGCAACAAAAACCCAGATCATATGTATTATACAAAAAATGAACAACAACATAAGAGTACACACAAAAATGTAGGTCTTTGGTGTGTTTTTAGTCATGCATTTCATCAGGCATCCATAGAGCATTAGAGCTACAAGTACTCAATACTTTATCAGATTAGAAGTATGTTATTTTACAACAATTCAATGAAGAAAGAAATAGCACTGTCTGTTAGATCAGAACAGCTTGTACACAAGATGAATACATGTCCCCAGTACGAAGCCAGTTTCCCAGTACCTTTTTTAATTCATTTTGCATATAGTGTATGTACATTCTTTACAAATTACAAATTACAGCCTGATATAACCTGATGTGCCTCTTCCAGACTTGGTGAAGAGCAGGAGACAGAAATGTTCAATGTTACATACTAATGTATGTTTTTCATGTTGATTTAGCTCACTTAATCATCTTTAAATGTGACACACTGCTGTTGTTCTATCACAGGTGTCCAAGCAGCTGTTGCCACTACAAATAGGAGCACACAGGAGGGAATGACCACTCTGATGCTTGCTCCGAGAAATCCCCAGCACCAGCTCACAAAACTCCTGCATGCAACAAACCTGAGTCGCCTGGAAGAAGAGACAAAGATGTTTGGCGATATGCTCCTTAGCAAAACCTAAATAATTTGTATTTATGTGGATTTTATAATAAAAAAATTTATGATTGGAATTACACCAGTCTTTTAAATTAGCACTTACTCTTCTTCTGTTCTTCTTTTAACTGGTCCATAGTCTGTACGATAAATGTTATTTATATTTTGAAGAGTATATATGTTTAAGCAGTTGGCCTCCAGGCCAGGATGTGCTGTAATACACGGAGGAGGAGCAAGAAGCTGAGGTATTTGCCTTAAAACCTAAAAATGAAAAATGATGATCAGTATTTACAGTGATGTAAAGCTGCATTTACATTTACAAAACTAATTACATGTAGTTTTCATTTTACTACAAGGTTGCAGGAATGCTATCATTCATAGCATTTTATTATAACAGCAGCAGTCTTGTGCTGTAAGCCTGTAAGTATGGGTGTGCACCATAGTCTATTTGAAAACAACATAACGTGGTAAGACAGGCATAATAGTTGAAACTTTATTACACAAATATTACTTACATAGCTCTACATATTGCTAGGCTACTTTATTATAGTTCTTTCAATACACTGCATACCAGCTCCTTAGGAGTCTCCAGGCAGCATACATTCTCAACTTCAGTAGGCATTGTACGGTCATTTCCACATGTGCACCCATAAACAGAAGCAGTTAACACGCGCTATGCTACGGGCTACACCATAGAAACATACACAATAAATAGTTTCTCATTTACCAAGTAGAAACGTCTTGTAGAAGCCTTCGAGGTCTTTGTGTTGCTCATGTTCTTCGAACTCAGAGTCAGACTCTGGGTCGAAGATATACGGCTCATTTACTCTCAAAGCCATTGCTGAAAAAGTTATTACTACGATGTACCATGTTTACTTCAGTCTGTTTCCAGCAGCGTACGTAGAGGTACCGTGACGTCAGGCAGGAAGTGGGCGGAGCCAACACGGAAGAGCTGAGCCTTAAAGTGACAGCCCCAAATCAGACCGTTCACTTTGGACTCATGATGAGAGCTCATTCAGACCGCTTGTATAAGATCATTATTGAGTGTTTCATGTTGCAGAACGTGATATGGTAACCTAAATGTATCCAAAATACATTGTATAAAGTTCAAAATAGCATAATATGGGACCTTTAAAATAAAATAGATGTCTAAACATGTAAATCATGCATGTATATTTACTGTTAAAGAGAAGAAATACACACTTGGAATCTTATATGAATATTATATATTATTATATATTAATATTCAGCACAGTATACAATGTTTTATGGAAAACATGGTGACATAAATTGTCTCATTTATAAAACATTACTCATACACTGAATACTTTTTTCATTAACCAGACCCTCCACCTGTCCAGCCTCCAGTTCAGCCTACAGCTGCCATTAATAGGCCTCCTCCACCGCAGCTTGCCTCCCTCAACCAGGAGCTCAACCAGTGGAACTGCTCCCACCAGCAGAGGACATGGATGAAGCTTGAGCTGGAGTCCATGGGTCTGTGGCCAGGCTCTCGCCCCGTGAGCAACCTGATGAAGACCTTCTCCCTGTGGCGCTTACCTCCACAGCCTGAACTGATAGACAGCACCAGTGATATGCCGTCCTCCAAGTATTTCCAGCTCCATCCTTTTTTCATCTGGAAGCCGGAGAGTGACAACTTGATGGGGCGGCTCAGAAACAACTACACCTTGCCATGCAGTGGGGACTGTGCCCACCCTCATGTTGTCTCTGCTGGCGTAGGAAGACCGCGGGTGATAGTTGGCATCACTGGACAGTACTACCTGCTGTCATCAAGGTTGTGCTGTAAGAGATGCAGAAGGAGGTGGTATGCTGACAACCCTCTGTGGCTGGAAAAACTTCCACAGAGATTTACCAACCTGTTGCCAGCATTACTTACCTACAAGAAGGCCATCTGTAAGTCTGTCCTGGATGAGCTATAGCTGGATGAGTATATAATAAATATTCTTTTTGAAAACTTGTACACTATAAAATCTGATAATCTTGTTTATTACTTGTGTGTGTTCTTTGCAATCATAAATGACCAAAAATAAATAAATTTTTTGACTTAAAGTTATTTTATATTTGTTTACTTCACACACTAATATTGATTTGTTACTATATATATATATATATATATATATATATATATATGTATAGAGAGAGAGCGAGAGAGAGAGAGTGCATTACAGTTACTTCTCCTGAGACTGACTTGACCCCATCGCTGTCTAGTGCATACCCCCTGTAGTTTTCTGAACCCCAGGACACTTGAAGTGTGTTTGGCTAATTGTTGTGAAAGCTCCTGTCCCGCCCTCTTCAGAGGGCATTTACAGGTCACCATTTGGGACCCTGCCTTTGTAGATCAAAAAGACCCTAATATCCTGTATTAGTGAATTTTTTACTCACACAGTCTTCTTCCTGCTAGCGTTCATACAGATATGAGATTATTGACATAAGATACATGGAGAACATGTAAGCTCTACCAGATTGTCTCATATGTGTTCTGATCACCATAAAACATGGCATCACATGCTTTCATTTTTCATCACTGCGCAGTTAGTGTTCAAGATCCATTCCTCCGCGGTCTTCGGCAGAAGTGCGCATTTCGTTGAATTGTGACTCAAAGCACATGACCGACGGGCTAAACTCTGATTGGCTAGTGCTCTGTGCTCAACACGTGGCTGACAGACTGCATTCTGATTGGCTGGCAGTCCGTGCCTGCTATTGACAGCTGGCCCCCGCGTGACAGGCAGAGATACTAGCCACTATACTAATGAGGCACTGAAAGTTATTTTATCCTACCTCCCCTTTTTTAAGCTTGCTTCCTCTTTTGCCAACATTTCATTGCAACAGATTTCCACAATTTCACTCTTCCTGCTGAAACACTTAGTTTGACCAGTGCAGTACAATTAAAATCTTACTAACTGCATCATCTCATGTCAAGGCCGTGACGAGATGCTGAGTGTATCTCTCTGAGGCCTCAGCAGGACCAGCTTTGATAGAGATGCTGATTCAGTGCCTGCACCATTCTTAACATTCAGCTGACAAGTACTTTGCATTTATCTCAGAAACTCTGTAGCAATCTTTGACAGAAAACAATCATTTTGCAATCAGTTGTATTAGTGCAAACTGCTCTTTTGTTCAATTACATGTAATTGCTACACATGCTTTTAGCAAGTGTGATCAAAAAGTTTCTTTGTGATTTCAAACCGGGGAGCTTGCATGTGTGACTTTGAGAGATCTAAATCCTGTTTACAGTAACTTGAGTATGACTGTTCCTGGTTGTAATAACTTTGCAAACTCAAAGCAGACTGCAGCAATTTTGCACTTCTTGATGCTATGTACTTTCCACACAGAACCGTTTCCAGTTGGATGGCAAAGGAGCACTGTATTTAAAGTTTTGTGTTAGGCCAATGTGATAACCATTACACTACAGAAGCTGAAAGAAGCTTCTCTGGTGTTTTGTCTTTCGCAAAACTGCCACACACCTCCTAAAAGCCTAACTGGGTACTAGGAATCTACTAATTTTTCAGATCGGGCCACAGATGCACACTCTACGGTCCATGTTGCTACGCACTGCGGCAGCGTGAAGAGCAGGCCCTTAATAAATTTGCTGTAGATGCGATGCAGTGCAGTTTTTCTGGGACCCTTCTCCCGGAGAGGCTTCTGCTCCATCATCCAGGCCCCGGTTGTGGGGGACTACACTGGCCCAGTTCAGGGGCCCCTGTACATTTGAAGTTAAGTTAAGACGAGGTAAGACGAGACAAGTAGGAAATGGTGGGCATAAAGACACAAATATATATCCAGTCTTTGAAAACTGGGGACTCAGATTTTAATTTGCATCAGAAGTACTTCTGTGTATCTCTTTTCATCGTAATTTCACTCTAAACAATTATTATATTCTCTGTGAAAGTGCTAGTCCTTTAATTCTTGTTTATTGTCACTGGGTCAGTTTGTCCACATCCCTGTGCTACACTGTCCCCTCTACATCACCAGCTCTGCTCAGTTCCTCCTGGAGCAGCTCAGTCTGCAAGCTACTAAATAAAAATCAAGTTAATGCTAAAAATCTATGCTAACATGAAGCTATCCTTACTGATGCAATAATATGCTACTTACAATACTACACTAACTATACTAATTAACAACGAGGCCATAAATAAAAAGAAATATTCGAAATAACTATATACTGTATTACGGATTATAAATCGCTCCGGAGTATAAATCGCACCAACCAAAACATGCATAATAAAGAAGAAAAAAACATATATAAGTCGCACCGGACTATAGGTCGCATTTTTGGGGAAATTTATTTCACAAAAGAACAGGCATTTCATCTTGAAAGGCAATTTATAATAATAATAGAATAGAAAACAACAGGCTGAATACGTGAACGGTATGCTAATGTAACACATTGATGGTTATTCAGCTACATGAAGCATAGACAACGATCTGAATACGTGGAGTAACGTAACATATTAACAGTTATTCAGACTTTAACTAAAGCATAAAGACTCACTCCGGAGGTAGACGAAGCGGCGCTTCTTCCTCTTTACATGTTCAGCGATACAGGAGTAGCAGATACACAAGCCTACACTGCCCTCTAGCGGTTGTCAGTGTGAAAATAACGAACGTAAGATTATATATTTTTTTAAAAATCACACATAAGTCGCATCTGAATATAAGTCACACCCCCGGTGCTAACTAAACTAAATTCACACTAAATGCTAACTAGACCCTAATATACACTATCCTAATTGTTTTCAACACTCGCTATTCGTTTTTATACCAGGGACAAGAGCTGGTGCCAAATCGTGAGATCACTGACCATACGGGCTTCTCCTCCATGTGGGTTTTTGGAGACACTGAGCCATCAGCTCAAATTGTCGCAGGAAAAGGTAAAATGCCTAAACCTAAACTTGTGTAAAGAAATATATAAAGAGCCACATGTCAACATTGTTCCTGTGAAGGGTGAAGAGTTTCTCAGAAGCTGCTTTGAGTGTTTTGAGGAGCACGATGTGGATTTCCACTCACTTTGCAAATCGTGAGATCACCGACCATACGGGCTTCTCCCCTTTTTTGGAGACACCCAGCCATCAACTCAAACAGTCGCAGGAAACCAAAGAGGGTAAGAGACTCTATGCCAACAGAGAAATAACCGACCATACTGGCTTCTCCCATCAGCAAAAAAGATCAAAGATCAAATACATCTAATTTATATGTATTCATTTTTGTTATATTATATTTTGTATAGTTATTACTGTGCTTTTTACTCCGTGACCCTTCAACCTCCTCCCTTCTACGCTTGTTGAAGTATGAGCTCTTGAACTACTTCTAAATTCTCATCTATGAACACACACCATAGATGAGAATTTAGAATTCTTTTGTTCCTTTATAACTCATCTTTTGTAGGATCTACATGTTGCATCTTCCTCTCCAAGAATGAGCGATCATAAAACAATTGTCATGGTCCTGATCCAGCTCCCTTCCCTGCTTATCTTCTGAGATCTGATGGATCAGCATCCACAAGGTGAATGTGAGAAACAACAAAATGGCTGACTGTAATGTGTCTTTAATAGACAACTTTTTTTTAGATTGAACACAAAAAACTTAACTTCAGACAAAGTTCCCTTTTTTTTTTCTTTTTGACTTATGTTCCTCCTTATGTTTCTCTTTTTCCTCCTTCCAGTCTATTCCCTCCTTCTCTTCCTCCTCAGGCGTCTCCTTCTGCTGTTTCTGTCTGTCCTCCTCAAAGTTTCTTCTGTCCTCCTCCTCTGACTTCTTCTGCACCACCAGTTTTTCTTCAAACACGATGGTTTTATGAGAAATCAAATGTTTGACGCATGTCTTCTTTCCATAAACATCTTGTGGACAGGTTGCCAACACTTTAGCAGTGTTTGGGCTTACGAAAGCTGAAGGTAAAACATGAGTAAGTGGTCAAAGAAAAGATATTACAGTTTGTCTAAAACTGCTGAAACAAGAAAGCAAGGGTTTAGGTTCATGAAGGTCGAACAACTGAGTTTTGTGTTTACTAATTTGTGAAAAGCATGGAAGGTGAAAATGTGTTTAGGAACTTCAGGATAAAATGTAAGTCCTTATCTTCAGAAAGGTTTAAAGGAAGTGCACTTACCCCAGGAGAAACTAGTACAGGCACCTTTTTTGCTCTTCACCAGGTTTTGGTCAGGTTTCTTCAAGCTTCTTTCCCTAAAAAATAATTAATTTAACATTTTAACATTTAAATAGAGATAAGGAAGTTAACAGAGGTTAAGGATCAGGGCCACACCTCAACCACATCTCCAGCAGCTCCTCCCCTTTTCCCAGCAGCCTATTTAACCAGGAAGTTCATTCATCTCTGCTGGTTATATTCTCTCGACCCACCCCTCTCTCCCTCTATCAGGGCTACCTCTATTACACTAGAGGACAGGGGGGTCCTGAGTCTGCTGGGTGAACTACAGAGATGGAGCCTTCATTCATCTATCAGCCTTCATTCCTTCATCATTGCTAATAAATATTTGTAACCTACTCTGTTGTGGTGTGTTCCTTGTTAGAGAATTATAAGACCAACCCTAACCCATGTTTTCAGAAACAAACAATCGTAAACACCCAGTTTCTAGATAGAAGTCACTTCACTGTGGAAATCTACTGAAATATAGGTTTGGCTGTACTTCCTCTACTAAGCATCTTGTGTTGTAAGTTACGTACAGCTGATGGCTCCAAAGTGGGATAATTCAATAAGACAGAGGCTGTCATCTGTAAATTCAAGAAAACCCACAAAATTATATACAAACCTGCTATTTATTGAAATTTTAATAACATTTTCAACCTATTATTATGCAGAATTAAAGTCATCTAGATAAACTGCACCAGTCTTTTTCCTGCGAGGGTGAAGGTGTGTTTTTTTTGCCAGGCTTTGGGCATATGCTGAGGGCATATCTCACCAGTCTTTGGTTGCTTGAGGGCACAGACTTTCTCTCACACAGATGTGAACCCATCTCTTCACCTGGTGCTCGGGTCTTGATGAGTCCACCATATCTCTGTCTCTACGTGCCATCATTTTCTTCCTTTTCTTGGCTGCATAGCTGTTCACTGCCAATGATTGTCAATGCTCTGCTGAGTCAGGTTCATCCTCTGAGCAAAGACAGGTGATAGATAATGCTCAACCAAACAGGGTTGTGATTAACTTGGCATGTATTAATAACCTTGGTAAAATCTCTTGGCTGTGATGGGATCATGGTCCATAAATGCTGCCACCTTCTCATATGATTTACGTCCCAGCTGCCGCTTTGACTGACGGAAAAAATTAAAGTTAATACACATGTGCAACTTGCAATAATATTCCAGACAAAACAAAACAACAACAAAAAACTTGTCTTACATGAGTCGAAACAGATGAACATAACATATTGAATGTGGGGCCAGGTCTCAGATTGAGTTCTTCCCAAACAGCTTTGAAGAAGCTTAAAAGTAGATGCTACAATTGTTGATAAATATTATATTCAATGCCAGCCTAACTGAATTCACACAGAATAAGTTAGTTCCCGACAGGCTATATGTCACAAAATGTTTTGACATATGGAGCGAAAACCCATGCACAGATATATCTGTCCTAGCAATGCAGTTAGATGAGAAAAAAAATGCATTGAAGATGACGAAACTGCTCATTTAGCCACTAACACAGGAACTGAAGCTTGACTTAATGGTGTGGGGGCCGTTGAGAGTCTGACTCCTCCTTTAGCTGCTCTAGCGGATGGATAGATACTCAAAACAGAGCCTTTCGGTATGAGGAACTGCGTTTCCTTCTAAAAAAAAAAAAAAAAAGTAGGCCTTGTTGACCCAGAGTCTCGTCAGTCCATCATTTGCTTTAATTCCATTCAGCTCGTGGGTGATTAAACATTGCCTATCAACAATAAATTTACAAGCTTCTGCTACAATACATGAACAGTAAACTTAATGAGTGTGTCTCTTAAAAATAGCTAAAAGGATCGTAAACTATGTTCTTAAAGAAAAGGCTATCAGTCACCAATTAAAAAAAGAGGAAGGTTAAAGGGCCATTGTGTAACTTTCATAAATTTCTACCAGTTACTGACCCCTGTGGCCGTTAGAGGAACTGCAGTCAGTGTCGTGCTCGCTCTCGCGCGCGCGTTCGTACGAGCACGACTGAGGAACCGGAGTATTAACGTCAACACACTCTTTTACAGACTCATCACAGACTCAACACAGACTCTGAGATTTACTGGAGTCATGTTTACGGAGGAGGTAAGAGAAGTTACACTTCTGAAAGTTTGACAAACTTTATTTGAGATTAAACTATACTTGACTCTCGAGACTGACACAGAGAGTGAACTCTTGAGACAGAGGCAAGAGAACGACTAATGTTTGACAATAGCATGTTTTATAAAGTGTTTTTCAACACAATACAGTAGTTAGAGCAAACTCTGTGTGCTATATTATCGACTGTATGTAACGTTTGTCAAAAAAGCGTTGACAAACGTTAGCTTAGCTATAGCTAGCTTTAGCACTAGCTCACGTAGTTTCCATCGAGACCCTGCAGTGTTTACACAGGAGTCTCAGCAGAATAACGGCAAAAGTTTAGTGAACTTAGCTCTATCAGACGGGATACGATACATAATGTGTTACTATTACTGTTATTTTTCCGAGACATTAGAGCATTTCATTTTTATTTGATCAGCTAATGTCTAAACAGCTGCACTGTTCCTAAACCTTGTGTAACATCAGTGACAAGCACCAAAACAACACTCACTGATCTCTTATTTATTCTGGAGAAAAGCTAAATACATATTACTAAGTACAGGAGTTTTGCTTGTTTCTAGGTACCACTACTGTACTAAATTGGTCTGACATTAGGTTGAGACAACATAAATGTAACCCCACTGTATCATTTCAGTTTATCCCTGTTTATTTTACTCTTGGTTCATTCAGAATACCTCTAACATGAAATTTGGCTCAATAAATGAACAAATAAGTCATATATTTTTATTGTTCTCTTCTCAGGACTCTGGAGTTTGAAGCTCCTGCGCAGGAGATCACTAACAGTGACTGCAGCATCTGTCCCCGGAGAAGGATGAAGTGCTCCAGATGAATGGAACTCGTCTGTGAGGGGTTTTTTCTGGATGTGCCGGAGAGAGCCACACCAGGACCAGCCGAACCCAACAGGGGTCAGCCAGCTCAGTGCACCTGCCTGAACTGCCCAGTCATGACAACAGATCTAGAAAACAAATGCTGCAGGACGATCCAACAGGGCGTCTCACCACATGGAGCTGTTTTTATTTATTTATTTTTTTCAGAAAACTTAAAATAAAAAATAAAAAACTTTCATTTGTTTTATTAATTAAAAGTTTTATATGGTGTTTATATACAGGCAGAAATAAATATACATTTTTATAGATTCTTTCCTGCACATATTTATTGTAAAGGAATTGCTGTATTTGAGCACTGTCTCTTTTTATTGCTGCCCTTTGTTTTTGAGGCTGAAGTCATGTTCTAAAGAGAGAGAGAGAGAATAATAAGCATTGGTGTCATTTTTACAGTCATGACATACATTTATTTACTTTATTATAACATACAATACATAGATAATACAGATAAAGTTTGACAGGTAACAAACATGTCCACAGCATTGTAGATAAGTGCATATTGATATTATGATGTAAATAACAAAACAGGCTAGACTTCTCCACTGGAGCATGATACCTGAACATAACGGTTCCTTGTGAGAGACAGGTAAGGACTGTGGACATGTGGCTGACATACCTGTCCTCTGCAGAGTAGTGTCTGGGCCAGTTCAGCTGTAGGTGGGGACACAACCCCAGGGAGGAGACCAGGGGCCCGAGGGTCATCTGGCCCATGACCTCTTGGTCCCACATCCAGAGGTGCATGCTGGATCTGCTGAGGGCCCACTCGTGCTCACCGCTGACGAGGTGCAGTACACCTCAGCACAGAGCCTAAATATATTGAATTTAGAGTCTAAGTTACAAGGAATGATCACATCTGAGTTCATTTTTTATCTGAAATACTAACTGAAAACAAACTTAACAGTCAGATCCTGCAGTTATTGATTCAGGATGGTGTGGCAATCCAGTCTATTTTCTTGGTGTTTTCCACTGTTGTTTTCTCATAGCTGTAAACAATTCACCTATTGTTAGAATACAGGAAATACAATATTTACAACAGCATTACTATTGACAGTGCCACTGTATTTTCAACAAATAAACAAAATATAACTACATTTTCATTGATCGATTACCTCCATGTTACTAACCAGCTTACCATTTGATTATTAGTTACCTAACATACAAATAAATGCACAAGCACAGCTAATCCCACCACATATGTTTACTTTATTTGTATATATGCTCTATTGTGTGTCGTACTGTGTATCAAAACCGAGACAAGTGGATGTGATTTTCATTATAATAAACAGTCCAACTTGTAAATAATCATGACATGAATATAACGAGGTAACCAGTGAAAGACGTGTGGTAGAGTTACCTTTAGCTCGTCTGTGATGACAGTTACATTCGGTCTAACAGACAGTTGTAACGTTAGTGTAATGGCTCGCGTTTTCTGGTGTTTATTTAGCAAACGAGCCAATGTTAGTATAACTCCAAAATGCCACACAGAGTTGGCATTAGCCGCTGTGTGAAGACAGCCGATAAGTAAGAAAAGCTAGGACTGCACATTTGTCAGATTCATAAGCCTCGGGAGTCAGGATCATAACGAAGTTACGGTCTGAAGGTATTTAATCCATTCAAAACACAAACTTATTAAGAGACGTTGCTGTTAGCTAGTTAGCATCCCCGTTTCGGAAGCATGCTATTGTTATTTAGCATTAGACAACTGATAACAAAGCATCACAAGATATTTCACATGGTCAGTGATGATGTCTTACCTTCTGAATGAAAAGAAAGCCGATTCTGGGTCTGTTTTATCCCCAGAGCAGTTCTTCGCTCTCGCGGCCGACTCTGGCTCGTCTTCCTCCGGCGCCGGTTACACTCCCGTTTGGGTCATTAATGCCGCTGACTGTCATGGCCGCCGCGCAGGAAAGTCCAAGACCAAGGAGACGAGAACGCGCACGACGTCACATCCGCCTCGATTTCGCGGGAAATCCGACCCGAATACTACTCAATGAAATGAGGCTACAGGCTTATAGAGGCAACCAAGTTGGATACTTAAAATGTCATCCCTCTCATCACAGCATTGACAGGCTGACTTCTGGGCAAATAAAAGCCTTATTTATTCTTAAAATCCTACACATAGCCCCTTTAACTTTTTTTTAGCTAAATTTGTACTGAAGTTTTTGAAATTGAAAATTTGTAAAATAAATAAATAAATAAAAATAAATAATAATAATAATAATTTTGCAGTTTTCACAATAAAAAATAAATAAATAAATTTTCCTACTTGGTTGTTACGTTTTTTGTGTGATTTCAGGTCCAATGTGTTGTGAAAAAAAACCCTGAGGCATTGTCTGCATTTTAGTGTAAATAGTTGTTAATAACTTTTTTGGTTAGCTAAATTTGTATAGATGTTTTTGAAATTGAAAATTTATAAAAAATTGTAGTTTTCACAATAAAAAAAAAAAAATCCTACTTGGATGTTACGTTTTTTGTGTGATTTTAGGTCCAATGTGTTAATACAGTATGTCAATATGAAAAAGGTCATACAGGTAAGGTTGTCCTGAAAAAGATGACACCAAACAAACCAAGGTAGCCAACACTTTTTAAGGTGAAATATGAAGGTAAAATCAGACGTAGTCAAAAAGGGCCAATTATACCCTTGACCCCAGAGGGTTAAAACAGAGCTGTATTGACACATACAGCTGGAAGATGGAGGTCCCAGTCATTCACTCATTGACATGCCTTCTAAAGGCACGCTTTACATTTAGATGTATTCTTTCATCCTAAACATTTCATAGAAGTTGTCAAAAAAAAAAAACCCAGGGGACAAGGGGACCCAGGATGTAAAATCACTATAGAAGCAAAAGAACACACCTGGGCCACTGTAACAGCATAAAAGTTTTTATCTACGTCACTTTTTCTTTATCCATGTTAGCCTAACATGGCTACGACAAAAGACGTTAGCGTTGATGCTGCTATCAAATCAGTTTTATCAGAAGTAGAGAGTATTTCTTCTTTTAAAAAAGCACAAAGAGAATGAATGAATTGTTGCTATGATTTTGTATACAGTTGTTTAATAAAAATAAATAAATAAGTCGAACAAGTTTAAAGGTCTTTGTCGAAAGTTTTGTTGTTTGTTGTTTTGAAAGCTTGCAAAAAAATATATGGCAACACGTGACATTTGGTTGCTAGAGGGAAGTTATGGCGGCAAAAGAGAAAGAGAGCGAGTTTTGAAATTTCATTGAGTGGTGACTTTTGGAGAGCATAGTCAGTCTGTAGTGTATTGTGTAATGCCGTGTGTTTAATGTGTAGTGTTGGCATTTTTCTGTTTTGTGCGATGAGGCGACTAATGAATGTGGAGCTAGTATTGGGGTTTTTTGCGGTGGAAGAAGCTGAGGGAGACGTGGAGCCAGAGTCTGAACCTGAGAGTGAGGACTTTGATGATGAGGCGACTACTCTGACGTCTGCACCGAGAAAAGAGACAGCATAATGCATGCCCGGGTCCAGAGCTCATTGTCTGCATTTTAGTGTAAATAGTTGTTAATAACTTTTTTTGTAAGCTAAATTTATAATCATTTATTAACTTATCAGCAACAGTCCAGAGACAGCCAGCAGCAAGACCACCCCAGTCACTTTCAACATATCATGCATTACAGATTATTTCAGATTAAACATTAAATCCTTCAAGAGCACCTGTGATTCTGAAGGAGATAGATTGAAAACACGTGATTGGTCTATGTTTCCCCTCCTGTCAATCACTGAAAATAGTTTTTATGAGTTAACGTAAGAAACATGCTAGCTATTGGATGTAAGTCCAGTTCTATGAGTATTGTACATGTGCAGTCTCCAGGGGCATTGCTATTGGTTAACCCCTTACAGTGAGAGGGTAAACTGCCACCTCAATCAAAGGTTGATGACTGGAGCACACTGCACAAGCTACATTCATTCAGATTTTTATGCGCTTTATAAAAACAAAAAAACAAAAAACAAAAATCAGGTGTATTTGGCTGACCTGTGTAGTATTTGGTAAGTTTTAGAAACCATGTGTTTTTAGAAACTCGTGAAGATTCTTCCCATTGGCCCTAATTTGCATTAGTTCTATTAGAATTTACCACAGTGATCATTCCTCATTTTTACAACAATCATTTTTATCCAAAACATTAAGGTACAATAAGCATCCTTGAGCATTATCCTCCATATTTCACACATATAACCTCTGCTTGTATTTAACCATTATAATCCGTTGTTTACATAAATGCTAACGGAAGAAAGGAAAATGTAGCAAAACTGTATGACAAATGGCAAAAGGTGATTCAAAAACAAAACCCACGTAAACAAGGATTTGACTTTTGCTACTGCCCAGAAAAGATGGGGCCCAAGGTCAGGTTTGTTTACTGCAATTTGCCTAAAAAGCCTTAAAATCACAATTATTCGCCTTTTTTTTTTTCAATAAAAGTGAAGCCAAGTTTGTGTTACCTAGCAACAGAATCCAAAGCATTAGTTCTATTGGTTACTATGGCAACCCCACTGCGATGATGTCATCAGAAAGAAAGTGATGATGTCACAAAACATTAAAGCCAGGCTAAGTTGTTAAAGAGACACCCGTCAGAATCAGTTTATGAACTTCAGTTTCACGAGAGTCGAGAGTCGCAGCGAGAAAGGACACAGATTTTTTTACACAGCAAAATGCACATGGAACAAGACAAACAAGCAATGGAGCAGAGCGATATAATAATACTTCTGAGGTCATTGTTGGAAAACTGGCGTAACTCAGAGAAGAAATGGAGAAGAAATGAGCAGTTCTCTCAGGAGAAAGAGCATCAATGGCTTCTTGTAGAAAAGGAGTACAGCGAGAATGCTGCAGAAGAGTCAGAGATGCACTGGAAACCTAAAGATTTGGATTGGCGTAGGATGGAAGATGAATACCCAGACCCAGAAAATATATTCTGTCAAATTCAAAAGTTGCTGGATAATCCCAACGAAAGCTTATTAGTCTTTCCAGACGTACTTGAGTTCCAGCATGAATTTGATAAGAGGAAAAAGCACTGGGACAAAAGAAAAAGCCTGTGGCTGCAAAAGCAGTCCTGGTACTACGGCAGGCAAAAGATCTACAGGTTAATGAACCATGATACACAACATTATGAGGATCAGTTAAAAACAGCGCAGGGACAATTGGCAGAATGGTTTCAGGCAGCACATGATTGGTCAGAAAAGGAGAAGATGTACCAAACCATTGAGAAGGAGTTCAACGAGAAAAGAGCAGAATGGCAGCAGGAGGCCAATCTGAGGTTGGTTTTGCAAGAAGCCTACGAAAAAAGGGAACAAATCTGGAAACAAAGACAGGAGACATGGAAGGAGGAGAAAAATAAGAGAGTAAAGAGAGATTGTGAGTTATGCCAGAAACATGAAGACCTCAAGCAAACATATAACCAGCTCTTGGAGGAAAAACGGCAGTGGGATGAGGAGATGACCGAACTGAAGAGAACATTAGAAGAAAAGACTAGAAATGAGGAAGAGCTGCTGTTAAAAGAGAAAGAGTGGATGGAGAGAGAGCTCCAGTTGCTAGAAACAGTAAAAGAGTCAGAGCAAAGACAAATCATCACTGAGGAAGAACAGAAGCAATGGGCTGAGCTCAAACAAAAATATAAAGATACTGTTTCGGCTCTGGAACATGAGCAAATGGAAAGTGAGAAGCGGAGAGGTTTGGAGCTAGAATATCAGCAGAAGTCAGTTCAACATGAAGTTAAATTTAAAAAAGCACAGGAACAATTGGCAGAATGGACTAAGAAAGAGCAAGACTGGTTAGAAAAGGAGAAGATGTATCAAAATAATGAGAAGGAGTTCATTGAGAAAAGAGCAGAATGGCAGCAGGAGGCCAATCTGAGGTTGGTTTTGCAAGAAGCCTATGAAAAAAGGGAACAAATCTGGAAACAAAGACAGGAGACATGGAAGGAGGAGAAAAATAAGAGAGTAAAGAGAGATTGTGAGTTATGCCAGAAACATGAAGACGTTAAGCAAACATTTTACGGACTCTTGAAGGAAAAACGGCAGTGGGATGAGGAGATGACCGAACTGAAGAGAACATTCGAAGAAAAGCTGCAGTTAAAAGAGAAAGCGGGGATTGAGAGAGAGCTCCAGTTGCTAGAAGCGCTACGCAAATCCCAGCAAAATGAAACCATCGCTCTGGAAAAACAGGAGGATTGGACTAAGATCACTCAAGAATTACAAGAAGTGATGTCAGCTCTGAAAAAAGAGAAAGAAGAATGTCAGAAGCTAAAATCAGACTTGGAAGAAAAACAACAAACATGGCTGGTTGAAAATCAAACGGTCACCAGCGAGGCTCAAGAACAACACTTGAGAACTGAAGCGGTCGAGCCCCAAAATGAAACATCCGGCAAACAAATGAAGAAGAAGCAGCGCAAGGGAGGCTTTTGGAGGTGTTGTTTCGGTCGTTAAGACAACTCCATGATACAAGAAATGAACACACACTAAATCCCATCTCCCTGTCGTCTAAGTGAAGACCGGGAGGTGGGTTTAGTCCTTGTCTGAATAGTGTTGTACCATTTTAAACTGTTGACCAGATAATAAAAATCAAGGCCTTTCTCAACACCTTGAAGGTCTTGTTTTTTATTCTTTGGTCGCAGGTCCTGCAAAATAAAAAAAAAAACTAATAAAAAAACCCCCAAAAAATAACATTGTATTTGTACAAAAGATGCTTTTTTTCTCCTAAATTTGTCGGCTTTGATCCCAAAAGCTTCTTGACTTCTTGATACAGATCATTAGTGTATTTACAGTGTACATTAACATTTTACAGTGAAAGAGCTATTTGTAATAAACAACTACAAACAACACAACACCTTCAGTCTTTGCTTTCATGAATGATTTGCTCTTAAATCGTCTTTTGCAGGATGTGTGACAGATAGATACTATGCATTATGAAATATGGCATTTAGGGACACAGTCAAATCAACAAATAAAAGTTTATTTGCTACATTTTAAAAGTTCTCTTCAAGATGAGTTCATATTTAATGGATCCACGACAAATCCTTAATATACTTTAGACAATTGTTCTACTTCACTGTGCTCTGAAAATTCAAAAATGAATTGTCATTGCTGTATTTGCCCTTTTTTATTTCATATTTCAACTCTTATCCACCATAGTTCATATTTAACGTCTTAATGAAGTTTTAGTTTGTGTTGGTTTTCTGTTTTTGCATCAGACTGTGCATTAATGTACTTATTCTAAAATAATGTTTCCCTGGACTCAACCTTTACTTTGTTGAGCTAAAACCTCCCATGCTGTTATTTCTCCAAAGGAGAAGAGATTTTGAAAACACAACTCACAGAGATATAATTACCAGCAGCAAGTGATGGTCAACAGTCCAATCCCCAGGCTTCAAAACAGGAGGAAATGCACAATACTTTACTATTTTCATTGTAGAAACAAATAATAGAGTCGTAAAAGAGACAATTTCAGGCCGGAATAAAATCATTTGTTCAGTGTTTAATGTAAAATACTTATAGATGTAGAATGTACCATTTGTAACATGGGTTTGTTAGGCCACACATATTCACTACAAACACATACATCTGTAACTTTAACACACTTTTCTTTGACATTGTTCCATAAAAGTTCTGTTTTTAATAATAGCTTCAGATCTAACAAATTCAAAAGTAAGCAGTGCTCACAGACTGAAGTTGCATTTTGAGATGCAAATTTGTCTGCTTTCTAATTTAGCTTTGTATTGTATTTGAACAGAGAACAAATTCAGTCAGTATTTTTGTGTTGTAATACTTCCTAAAATACCACTTCTTATTTGTCCCCAGTTGTTGTCAAAAGGCTCAGAGGCTGGCTCCTACCCCTGCACCCCCACTGCCATCCTGCCCCGATCAGCCTGCTGGCACCACATCACTGGAAACCAAACCGGTACGAACCCCTACTGTATTGTATTTGAACTAGTCCCCCTCTTTAATTCTTTTGTCTTTTATTCTTATACAAATCATAGTATTGAGTCTTTTGGTCCAACTCTTAGCGTTACTGTATGTTTGTATTCATTTAAATGTGAACATGAATTCCATTTTTATATTATCCTTGAGCCATAGTCTGTTTTCTTTTACAAATAAAGATCCTACTGAATGAAACTTAAGGGTATTGTGTAATATTTTGAAGTGTATCAGTAAAAAACAGGTTTCAATACTGGATTTGATTGGACAGTGACAAAGAAACACTATATGTTAAAAATATCTTTCTTCAAAACATATCTCTTTGCTCATAGCACACGTTAAGCTGCACTTTTCTTTGTTTTCATTTTATTTCTTTGTTTTGATTTGTAAATACATCCAGCTCCTGTTCTGTTTTTACTTGCTTTTACCTTGTTGTTGTTTTATGGGACAGTCTTGTAGTTGTTATTAAAGGGCCATTGTGTAACTTTCATAAATTTCTACCAGTTACTGACACCTGTGGCCGTTAGAGGAACTGCAGTCAGTGTCGTGCTCGCTCTCACGCGCGCGTTCGTACGAGCACGACTGAAGAACCGGAGTATTAGCATAAACACACTCTTTCACAGACTCATCACAGACTCAACACAGACTCTGAGATTTACTGGAGTCATGTTTACGGAGGAGGTAAGAGAAGTTACACTTCTGAAAGTTTGACAAACTTTATTTGAGACTAAACTATACTTGACTCTCGGGACTGACAGAGAGTGAACTCTTGAGACAGAGGCAAGAGAACGACTAATGTTTGACAATAATATGTTTTATAAAGTGTTTTTCAACACAATACAGTAGTTAGAGCAAACTCTGTGTGATATATTATCGACTGTATGTAACATTTGTCAAAAAAGTGTTGACAAACATTGGCTTAGCTATAGCTAGCTTTAGCACTAGCTCACGTAGTTTCCATCGAGACCCTGCAGTGTTTACACAGGAGTCTCAGCAGAATAACGGCAAAAGTTAGTGAACTTATCTCTATCAGACGGGATACGATACATAATGTGTTACTATTACTGTTATTTTTCCGAGACATTAGAGCATTTCATTTTTATTTGATCAGCTAATGTCTAAACAGCTGCACTGTTCCTAAACCTTGTGTAAAACATCAGTGACAAGCACCAAAACAACACTCACTGACCTCTTATTTATTTTGGAGAAAAGCAAAATACATATTACAAAGTACAGGAGTTTTGCTTGTTTCTAGGTACCACTACTGTACTAACTTGGTCTGGCATTAGGTTGAGACAACATAAATGTAACCCCACTGTACCATTTCAGCTTATACTTGTTTATTTTACTCTTGGTTCATTCAGAATACCTCCAACATGAAATTTGGCTCAATAAATGAACAAATAAGTCATATATTTTTATTGTTCTCTTCTCAGGACTCCAGCTCTGGAGTTTGAAGCTCCTGTGCAGGAGATCAGTGACTGCAGCATCTGTCTCCGGAGAAGGATGAAGTGCTCCAGATGAATGGAACTCGTCTGTGAGGGGTTTTTTCTGGATGTGCCGGAGAGAGTCACACCAGGACCAGCCGAACCCAACAGGGGTCAGCCAGCTCAGTGCACCTGCCTGAACTGCCCAGTCATGACAACAGATCTAGAAAACAAATGCTGCAGGAGTATCCAACAGGGCGTCTCAGAACACCACATGGAGCTGTTTTTATTTATTTATTTATTTAAAAAATACTTTCATTTGTTTTATTAATTGAAAGTTTTATATGGTGTTTATATACAGGCAGAAATAAATATACATTTTTTATAGATTCTTTCCTGCACATATTTATTGTAAAGGAATTGCTGTATTTGAGCACTGTCTCTTTTTATTGCTTCCCTTTGTTTTTGAGGCTGAAGTCATGTTCTAAAGAGAGAGAGAGAATAATAAGCATTGGTGTCATTTTTACGGTCATGACATACATTTATTTACTTTATTATAACATACAATACATAGATAATACAGATAACGTTTGACAGGTAACAAACATGTCCACAGCATTGTAGATAAGTGCATATTGATATTATGATGTAAATAACAAAACAGACTAGACTTCTCCACTGGAGCATGATACCTGAACATAACGGTTCCTTGTGAGAGACAGGTAAGGACTGTGGACATGTGGCTGACATACCTGTCCTCTGCAGAGTGGTGTCTGGGCCAGTTCAGCTGTAGGTGGGGACACAACCCCAGGGAGGAGACCAGGGGCCCGAGGGTCATCTGGCCCATGACCTCTTGGTCCCACATCCAGAGGTGCATGCTGGATCTGCTGAGGGCCCACTCGTGCTCACCGCTGACGTGGTGCAGTACGCCTCAGCACAGAGCCTAAATATATTGAATTTAGAGTCTAAGTTACAAGGAATGATCACATCTGAGTTCATTTTTTATCTGAAATACTAACTGAAAACAAACTTACCTGTCAGATCCTGCAGTTATTGATTCAGGATGGTGTGGCAATCCTGTCTATTTTCTTGGTGTTTTCCACTGTTGTTTTCTCATAGCTGTAAACAATTCACCTATTGTTAGAATACAGGGAAATACAATATTTACAACAGCATTACTATTGACAGTGCCACTGTATTTTCAATAAAAAACAAAATATAACTACATTTTCATTGATCGATTACCTCCATGTTACTAACCAGCTTACCATTTGATTATTAGTTACCTAACATACAAATAAATGCACAAGCACAGCTAATCCCACCACATATGTTTACTTTATTTGTATATACGCTCTATTGTGTGTCGTGCTGTGTATCACAACCGAGACAAGCGGATGTGATTTTCATTATAATAAACAGACCTGTAAATAATCATGACATGAATATAACGAGGTAAACAGTAAAATACATGAGGTAGAGTTATCTTTAGCTCGTCTGTGATGACAATTACATTCGGTCTAACAGACAGTTGTAACGTTAGTGTAATGGCTCGCGTTTTCTGGTGTTTATTTAGCAAACGAGCCAATGTTAGTATAACTCAAAAATGCCACACAGAGTTGGCATTAGCTGCTGTGTGAAGACAACCGATAAGTAAGAAAAGCTAGGACATCACATTTGTCAGATTCATAAGCCTCGGGAGTCAGGATCATAACGAAGTTATGGTCTGAAGGTATTTAATCCATTCAAAACACAAACTTATTTAGAGACGTTGCTGTTAGCTAGTTAGCATCCCCGTTTCGGAAGCATGCTATTGTTATTTAGCATTAGACAACTGATAACAAAGCATCACAAGATATTTCACATGGTCAGTGATGATGTCTTACCTTCTGAATGAAAAGAAAGCCGATTCTGGGTCTGTTTTATCCCCAGAGCAGTTCTTCGCTCTCGCGGCCGACTCTGGCTCGTCTTCCTCCGGCGCCGGTCACACTCCTTTGGGTCTGCGGTCCTCGCTCGATAAAATGTTCTTTGTTTCTTTAATGTTTGCGGGAAGTTTGTGTCGGTGTCCGGGTTGTGCTGTGAGGCTGTGCTGGAGGCCGTTTGGGGTTTTTTGTGTCTGCAGAGTCTCAAAACTAACACGAACTAATGCCGCTGACAGTCATGGCCGCCGCGCAGGAAAGTCCAAGACCACGGAGACGAGAACGCGCACGACGTCACATCCGCCTCGATTTGGCGGGAAATCCGACCCGAATACTACTCAATGAAATGAGGCTACAGGCTTATAGAGGCAACCAAGTTGGATACTTAAAATGTCATCCCTCTCATCACAGCATTGACAGACTGACTTCTGGGCAAATAAAAGCCTTATTTATTCTTAAAATCCTACACATAGCCCCTTTAATGAGAGTATTCAACTCCACTAGGTCGTAACATCAAATGTAAGGTTTTGATTGATTGGAAAAAAAAAAGCCCCCATTCCAATGTAAAAAAACATTTGCCATGAACTGGTTTGTTCCTGGCCCCTGTCAAGCCCTGAGGCAAACAGGGACCTCAAAGTTGCTACAAATCAAGGCCAAGAGCCCCAGATAGAGCGGTCAACATTTTAAAGCTCTAGGGCTTTTCACATTTGTTGAGGTCTTACTTGAAAGATGAAGTTGGGTCCTTTTTCAATCATATACTGTAATATTGGGTCGCTCAAATTTATTTTGGGTTAAGGTTTGTTCCTGGCCCCTGTCAGGCCCTGTGGTAACCAGACAGCTTAAAATAGCTACAAATCAAGGCCAAGGGCCCTTGATAGAGGGGTCAACTGTTCAAAGCTCCGTGCCTTTGACATAAAAGTTGTCTTGATGAGTATGAAATTATGACCTGAGGCTGGAACAAAACTGTGGATGGTTGAAAGTGTCTTTTAGAGACCATTTGGGGCCCCGTTGCACTCTGAAGGCTGAAAATCACTCTGCACAAAGCTTTAGAGTAGTCAACTTTTTCAAAGCTCTAGGCTTTTTACATACACTCTAAAAAGTCATCCAAGTAAGCTGTTGCTATGATTACTATTACTGTGTAGCTGGAAATAGAAAAAGGTAATTAATTGATATAGGTATACTTTTTGTGTTACAAATGTTATTTTGATAACCCTGTTTTAACACAAAAAAGTCAGCAATTAAGTTGGGTTAAAATAATGTCTTATTAATCATAGTGTCCTCAATTTAATTTGTTGCCACAGTAGCTTTGTTTTTCAATCAGCACCCGGCTCCACCTACTCAACACGTGGCTTGTCCGACTAGTCTGAACATTGGTTTTAACCGTGACCGCATCTGTGGCAAAAAGAAGTGAGTCAATCCACTGAAAAAGTACTGCTTCATTTTCAACATTTCTTGATTACATGTATTTACTTACCTTAACATTATTACAAATTTTGAAAGTGGTAAAGTGGTAAAATGTGAGAGTGTTGAAGTTAGCCTACTACAAGCTAGCTTGAGACATGTGCGTCTGGGAATGTCAGTTTTAGGTGGTTGTATGTATCTGTGTGTAATTGTATTATTTTCAGTAGAGCTTAGTGTAAAGTGTAGTGTATTTTTGAAGTTTGTTTGAAGCTGAAAGTGACTGGAAAAGGGATTTCGTCAGTCTCTGCAGTGCAAATTGTGAGCCTGCTGAGGTGCCATTTTTTCCAAATATTTTAGGCACAGTCAAGGACATGGCTTATTTCTAGAGTTTATCGTTGTTTTTTCACCTTCTTCTTGTGTGTATAATTTATTAGTAAAAAGACTTAAACTGTTTGAGATTTTGTTCTTGACAAAAATAAATTCAATTATTGTGTTAAAAGGGCCAGGGGGTGGTAGGCTATTGGAAGGGATGGCAGGTATTTAGAATATTCATATTTTTGTGATTGACAACGTGTTAAAATGGATTGGGTTTGCAGATTTTAAAAAATTAAGTTGGTAGCAGATAAAAAATTGGTTTACATAATGTTAAAATTCTACTGAGGCAACTCAAAGTAATCAACTTAAAATTGTTTGCCAGTGCACCTTTTTATTGAGTTGGTCCAAAGTTTAAAAACATACAACTGTAGATAAAAATACAGTTACCCCAAAAGAAAAGTGTCAATTGGTTTAAGACAATTAAAGATTCAAAAAGGCTACTGCACAACTTTAAAAACATTACAGAACTATTGTTTGGGGTCTTTGGGATGAGAGGACAAAAATAAAGCCCCTGGCTATAATACAAATGAATATTATTTACAATATGTACAAAAATGTCCAATCGTGGTAGTGGAGATCTGCCTGAATCTGCTCCTTGTTCTGCTTTTCCTTCTTGAGGTCTGTCTCCTGGATGTACAAGTAGTGGGGAAGTCAATAGAGAAGTTGAAGCTTCTGCTGATGGGCTGAGGTGTGACACTGAAGACCCTTCTGGAGAACGGGGGGTGGGTGCAAAAAAACTTTCTGCCTCAGACTCCGAATCACTTTCATTGTCTAGAATAATTTCTAGAGCTTGCTGTGCTGTAAATGACTGTTTTGCCATTTTAGCACTTATATTTCAAAAGTCAAAATCAATCCATGTCAATCCTAATGCGTGCGCTCTATCCACAGACGTCTGTCCTCTGTTTACTGTGCGCACCGAGAGACGCACCGAGAGGCGCAGATGTTCCTATTCACTTCGAACGTCTTGTTGTATAGTTTACGAAGTCAAATAAAACGTTTTCAATAAAAAATATCCATATATGAGAGTTGTAGACACAGTTACGCTCTATGCAGATGCGTAAATGGTCATTTACGAATCAATTATTGCATTCAGAGCCGTGTTTTCAAATGCACAGCAAGAACTGAACTATCTCTGCTACTGAGTCTTTGTAGAGCCCTGTGCTCATGAGTAATATGAGCCCAGGGCTGTACAGCTTCTGTGAGACACTAATACATACCAATGGGCTCGTTTGAAAGCCTGAAATGTCCCGTTTTCAACATCGAAAACTGTAAGCTTTTATGTGTTATCATTCCAAAGATATGTGCAATTATGTAACACTTTATATATATGAATATTATGAATAATTATCTACATAGTTCATTTGTTTAGTTTTTAAAATGTGTGTCTGGGTGGCATTCTGCATGTCAACATGTTCCTGTGAAGGGTGAAGAGTTTCTCAGAAGCTGCTTTGAGTTTTTTGAGTAATGTGTATTTTCAATCTCTAGGCATATCGAGATATAACCGACCATATGGGCTTCTACCCACCGTATGTGCCATCAGCTCAAATAAGGTAAGCTCAAAGAGGGTAAGAGTCTCTATGCCAACAGAGAAATAACCGACCATACTGGCTTCTCCCATCAGCAAAAAAGATCAAACACGATGCTTAAAAAATCTGGTCAACCTCTGGTGGAGAAGAAGAGGACAAGGAGGTGTTTGTCTTCCATGTTCGTGGCAGTAAACGCGACGAAATGTTTTAGAAAAATCAATGATGGCCTTGAGCTGCTTGAAAGCTCCAGTCCATCTGGGTTTTTTAACACTCTCCCAAAAGTAATTATATAACTCTCACCTTCCCTCTCTTTGTGTTGTATGTTTCCTTTATATTTTAATTTAGATATATTAATTTTGTATAATAGTTATTAGTGTGCTTTTTACTCCCGTGACCCTTCCCATTTATTTATATATTATGAATAATTAAGTACATAGTTCATTTGTTTAGTTTTTAAAATGTGTGTCTCGCAGGAAAGGCAAAAATGCTCCAATGTAACCTAAACTTGTGTAAAGAAATATATTAAGAGCCACATGTCAACATTGTTCCTGTGAAGGGTGAAGAGTTTCTCAGAAGCTGCTTTGAGTGTTTGGAGGAGCACGATGTGGATTTCCACTCACTTTGTAAATCGTGAGATCACCGACCATACGGGCTTCTCCCACCAATGTTTTTTGGAGACACCCAGCCATCAACTCAAACAGTCGCAGGAAACCAAAGAGGGTAAGAGACTCTCTGCCAACAGAGAAATAACCGACCATACTGGCTTCTCCCATCAGCAAAAAAGATCAAAGATCAAATACATCTAATTTAAATGTATTCATTTTTGTATAATAGTTATTACTGTGCTTTTTACTCCGTGACCCTTCAACCTCCTCCCTTCTACGCTTGTTGAAGTATGAGCTCTTGAACTACTTCTAAATTCTCATCTATGAACACACACCATAGATGAGAATTTAGAATTCTTTTGTTCCTTTTTAACTCATCTTTTGTAGGATCTACATGTTCCATCTTCCTCTCCAAGAATGAGCGATCATAAAACTATTGTCACGGTCCTGATCCAGGTCCTGACTAGGCCCTTTCCTGCTTATCTTCTGAGATCTGATGGATCAGCATCCACAAGGCGGTCTGGCCCATACACGCACATTTTTCAGCAAGTGTTCATCAAATGTGAGAAACAACAAAATGGCTGACTGTAATGTGTCTTTAATATACAACTTTTTTTTAGATTGAACACAAAAAACTTAACTTCAGACAAAGTTCCCTTTTTTTTTTCTTTTTGACTTATGTTCCTCCTTATGTTTCTCTTTTTCCTCCTTCCAGTTCATTCCCTCCTTCTCTTCCTCCTCAGGCGTCTCCTGCTGTTTCTGTCCTCCTCCTCTGACTTCTTCTGCACCACCAGTTTTTCTTCAAACACAATTGTTTTATGAGAAATCAAATGTTTGACGCATGTCTTCTTTCCATAAACAGCTTGTGGACAGGTTGCCAACACTTTAGCAGTGTTTGGGCTTACGAAAGCTTGCAACATCTGAAGGTAAAACAACATGAGTAAGTGGTCAAAGAAAACATATTACAGTTTGTCTAAAACTGCTGAAACAAGAAAGCAAGGGTTTAGGTTCATGAAGGTCGAACAACTGAGTTTTGTGTTTACTAATTTGTGAAAAGCATGGAAGGTGAAAATGTGTTTAGGAACTTCAGGATAAAATGTAAGTCCTTATCTTCAGAAAGGTTTAAAGGAAGTGCACTTACCCCAGGAGGAACTAGTACAGGCACCTTTTTGCTCTTCACCAGGTTTTGGTCAGGTTTCTTCAAGCTTCTTTCCCTAAAAAATAAAGCATAAAAAGTCTTTAATTTAATAACATTTAAATAGAGATAAGGAAGTTAACAGAGGTTAAGGATCAGGGCCACACCTCAACCACATCTCCAGCAGCTCCTCCCCTTTTCCCAGCAGCCTATTTAACCAGGAAGTTCATTCATCTCTGCTGGTTATATTCTCTCGACCCACCCCTCTCCTTCTCTATCAGGGCTACCTCTATTACCCTGGAGGACAGGGGGGTCCTGAGTCTGCTGGGTGAACTACAGAGATGGAGCCTTCATTCATCTATCAGCCTTCATTCCTTCATCATTGTTAATAAATATTTGTAACCTACTCTGTTGTGGTGTGTTCCTTGCTAGAGAATTATAAGACCAACCCTAACCCATGTTTTCAGAAACAAACAATCGTAAACACCCAGTTTCTAGATAGAAGTCACTTCACTGTGGAAATCTACTGAAATATAGGTTTGGCTGTACTTCCTCTACTAAGCATCTTGTGTTGTAAGTTACTTACAGCTGATGGCTCCAAAGTGTTTTTTGCCAGGCTTTGGGCATATGCTGAGGGCATATCTCACCAGTCTTTGGTTGCTTGAGGGCACAGACTTTCTCTCACACAGATGTGAACCCGTCTCTTCACCTGGTGCTCGGGTCCTGATGAGTCCTGGTTCTCCTGAGAGGATTCTGCCACCACCATATCTCTGTCTCTACATCATTTTCTTCCTTTTCTTGGCTGCATAGCTGTTCACTGCCAATGATTGTCAATGCTCTGCTGAGTCAGGTTCATCCACTGAGCAAAGACAGGTGATAGATAATGCTCAACCAAACAGGGTTGTGATTAACTTCATTTCATTTCATTTCATTTCATCTTCTACCGCTTATCCCACTTTGTGGGGTCGCGGGTGGCTGGAGCCTATCCCAGCTGCTTTGGGCCTTAGGCGGGGTACACACTGGACAGTGGCCAGTTCGTCGCAGGGCTGACACTTAGACGTACATTGACAGACAACCATTCACTCTCACATTCATCCACTAGGGGCACTTTAGAGTCACCAATTCACCTATACATGCATGTCTTTGGGTGGGAGGAAGCCGGAGATCCCGGAGAGAACCCACGGTGACACAGGGAGGACATGCAGACTCCTCACAGAAAGACCAGAGTTAGCCAATGATGTTTTGGGGGAGCGGGAGCGCTAACCACTCCGCTACCGTGCGTTTCCTTCTAAAAAAAAAAAAAAGTAGGCCTTGTTGACCCAGAGTCTTGTCAGTCCATCATTACTGATTAAACATTGCCTATCAACAATAAATTTACAAGCTTCTGCTACAAGACATAAACAGTAAACTTAATGAGTGTGTCTCTTAAAAATAGCCAAAAGGATCGTAAACTATGTTCTTAAAGAAAAGGCTATCAGTCACCAATTAAAAAAAGAGGAAGGTTAAAGGAATGCAGAGAAAATCATTTTAAAGTCACCTGCGCTGTTTGATTGGTGTGTGTTTCCTGTTTTGTGTTTGTTGAACCTATTGAGCTTGTTGATCCAAGTCTAAAGAACGAAGGGAAGTTTGTTCCAGTGACTGTGCTGCTCCAGCTGAGCTCTGTGTGTGTTCTTTGTGTTAATGCTGTGTTGTAGTTGGGTGTGTTTCAGGTCTGACAGGAGACTGTCCAGTAACGTCAGGTGTGGTGTCTGTGGTGAAGTCTGGAGCTAAAGTACTTCACTGTGGTTGTATCACCTGAGGAGGTGTGTCTGATGTTGAGAGTAGGGCTCTTAAATCATTCACATGTTAATTTACTGGTAATAATCATCCAACATGTATACAATACAAATAAATGCAGAGGAAGGAATCACGAGAGTCAAAGACAAAAAGTCACTATTGTGACTCCAAAAATAAAGAGAAGCCCCATATTTTTTCTTCCTGTGTGGCTCAGGTTCACATGATCCTCACATGAATAAAAAAGAGGTGGGAGCAAGAGAAGAGAATCCTGGGAGGTTCTTAGTCGAGACAATGATTATTATGACTCTTTCTAATTAAAAAAAATAAATAAATAAATATTTGAAGTATTCGAATGTTAAATTAAACACAAAGAATGAAGAAACTCAGAGTAAACAACACGATATTTAGTTTAAACTAAATATTACTAAATGTTTGTGAAACCAGAAGATAAGGAAAGTGCTAGGGAAAAGAGAAGAACAAAACCCAGTTGTTCCTGAGGACAGTTAAGAAGTGAAAAGGACTGACTGGAAAACTTTTCACTAATCAATACTAACACCTAACTCTTAACAACGACTCTCTGAGACCTCAGATTCAAAGAGCAACATGGAAACTTGAAAAAGGGAAACTTATATATATATATATATATATATATATATATATATATATACATATATATATATACATACATATATATATATACATACATACATACATATATAAGTCATCTGAGCTTGACTAAAATAATATTCTAAAGTTAAAATTCAGTCAATGTTATTCATTATTAATTATTATATTATTAACTGTGTATATATAAATGCATACATTTAATTAGGGGTTATTTCTGCCTCATGTTGCACATCAATGTAGGGACCAGGCCCTTGTGCATCAAAGGTTTAAGTAGTTAGTTTAGTAGTAGTCCTCAGTGTGCTTTGTGTCATGTTTTAATTCCTCGTGCCTCATATTTAAGGATGCACACATAAAATATCTCATTGAACTACACACACAGTGTATTAGATGTAATCCTTACTGTTCTCTTGGTTTCAGCTCTGCCTTTAAGTGTCCAGCTGCGATGCATTTGGCCTGTATCCCTCAAAACACCAAAATTACGTTTGAAACACTTTGGTGCAGAGACGGGCTCTGGCATCGACAGAACTGTGCAGTTAGTTTGGAGTTTATCATTGTGTTTGGACTTGGAAGGGTTTCTTTAAAATTTTTAAAACCACAACGGGCCACAAAAACAACCTTTAAAGTTCTCGTTTTGTCACACGGTTGTCAAAGCCTTTCCTGGATGCTAATTCAAAGTGGCTAATTAAGAGTGAAAACAAAAAACGTACGGAAAACATTATTCTCTTGAATATAAGAAGATGATCTTTCCATTACAATGAATTGTAAAGAATAGTCTGCAAACTACCTTTTTAGTTTATGGTTTATTGATGTTTTTAAGACACTTCATTGCCCCCTAATGTCCCCTAATTTGGAGACCTAGGGGCCCCCCAAATAGCATAGTTGTTGACAACTAGCATCAACAGTTGGTTCTGTTTTGTTGTGTTTTCTCCTCCCCTTTTCTTTTTCAGCTGTGGCTGGTTTTCCTCAGTGAGGCAGATAGACAGACCTGCAGCCAATAGAGCTCATCAACCTGACTACAAAGACCTGCTCTACTCACCAACACTCTGACAGATAATTCAGTCCTGTTTGGTAGCACACTCTGGGTCTCTGTGTCAGAGATAGGTTTATGGGTTGAGAGGCTTATCTGCTTCTCCTCCATTTGTCCAGTTTATCTTCCAGGCTTCCTCCTGCTTCCAGGCAACACCCTGTTTCCACAGTCAGCTTGTTTTTGGTTAAATAAACACCTCTTTCATTTAAAATCACAGAGTCAGTCTCTGCTTGAACAAATCTTTAACAGAAATATCTGGCCAAGAGTCAAGAGATTCAAATAGTCCCTTCTGTCTCAAGGAGCATGTGTCTGTCAGCATGAGAAAGCTCTACAGGAGATCATGGCCCTGATCATAACCTGTCTACCAGTGTTAACCAGCTTCGTTGCCTCTTCTCAGACCACACTGTCTCCCACTGAACATGCTCTTTTTTCTAAATGACAACTTTTTGGTTGTCACCCATAGTTTGTAGCAGCATGCATATTAAAAAGCAATGTTATTTGACAAATTCGACAAAAAAGAGTGAAAATTTCACATCAGGGTTGAATTCTTAATTCACTTTGAAGGAGGCTTCTCTGTTTCCAACATTATTTCCAAAAGGCTCAGGGTATTTATTAGGGGTGGGAGAAAAAAATTGTGTCTGAATTACAATTCAAATTTCAAATTGAAATTTTTAAAAATCTATTTTTTAAATGTTTTTAAAAAATAAAGTGCTGTCGTCGTACTAAAAAGACGGAACCCACCCGTGAGAGTTTGTGTGTCACCCGGACAGATTAGAGAGCACAGGGCAGAGGACAGCGTGAGCCATGGAAGAAAAAATACAATCTGAATCCCTTCCCTAGAGCCTTCGGGTTCTTAGTTGTCGGTTTTTATTGCTCTGTTAATATACAAGAATGCAAAAAGTGTCCTCTTAGCCCTAAAATTAGCAGCCTTGGCTTATATTATTAAATGATGCTGTTAATTGGAATTGCCTATATTTTTCAGCCATTGCGCAAAACCCCCTATTTTCTAAAGTGAAAGAGGTTTTCCTAATCAAATCGATTTCAGAGAATAGCAGAGAATAATGCCTAGTAATTTGCTCCCATTTTAAAAGTCCTTTGATTAAATTACATATACTTTTAAGTCATAGCTCTTAGCCGTGCATTGCCTTTGTTTGACGGAATAACCGCTGTGTGAATTATAGCGCACTCCAAAATGTTCAGCTCGAATAGTTTGGCTGAAAAAGCTTCGCTCAAAGCTTTGTTCAGTCTGCACCAGCCTGAAAGTGAGTGTGTGTTTACCATTCAGACGGAGCATAGCGGTCTAGAAATGAGCCGAGCAGCGCCGGTAAGTAAATAGGTGGCTGGTATGGATCTTTAAATGAAGCGGGGGCCTTTGCACAAATGGCTGTCTGCAGGCACTCGGCTAATTGTGTTTTGTCTGAGGAAACATCCCGCTCTATTGTGATGTTTCCCCATAAAGAATATAGCAGAGAGGGAGTCTTGTTCTATTTATCAGAGGAGGAACACAAAAACAGACAAAAGGGTGTCTTCATATTACATCTTCTTATTCAAGATGCAACAACTTTGTATTTTTGTTGATCAGAAGGAACCTGTATTAGTCTAAAACATATTCTTACATGGAAAGTAACACTGAACACCTTTGGTAATAATCTGTTCATGTAAAGTCACACAGCTCACCTACTGCTTAATGCAATACAGTTTGTTACAGATTCTCCTTGCACTTTCATTATGCATAATTTCATTATGCATAAATTCAACATTGATCTGATTTATGCATGTAGCACGGATGCAGTACATGCTCTGAAGTCAATGGGCTGACTGTGGCTAACAATAGTGCACTTGATACAGAACACAGTATTATATGGAAGAACAACAGTAGTGTACAGGAAATAAATAATAAAACCTTCACAACAAAAAGTTCAATGGTTAAGGCAGGGATCCTGTGTAGTACAAGGATTCTGTGGGTTCTTCACCCAACTGTCCCAATTACATTCAAGAGTCCCTTATGACAACATTACATTCTTGAGTCACTTATGACAACACTACATTCTAGATTCCCATATGACAACATTACATTCTAGAATCCCTTATGACAGGGGTGGGCAAACTTTTTGGCTCAAGAGCCACACTGGGTTTTAAAAACGGGCCGGACCAGTATGTATATCTATAAACTAATACAAATTACACAAGAAAACCTGTTAAGTTAGTTAGTAAAATGTTTAGTGGAAAGGTGGTGGCTGATATTATGTCATTTGAAAACTGCAACGGTTTCTTGGCAAATAATACAAAAGGCTATTGTCTGGACTTCAGTTAAAAATATCTCTGTCCATTCCATATTAAAAACTTGAAGTGTGAATGGATATTTTCTGTATGTAGATATGGTGGTCGCTTTAGCAAAAGTTCAAGGCACATATATGCTTGGGAGGCCACATTACACAACTCAACGGGCCGCATGTGGCCCCCGGGCCTTAGTTTGCCCAACACTGCATTATTACAACATTACATTCTAGAATCCCTTATGACAACATTACATTCTAGAATCCCTCATGACAACATTACATTCTAGAATCCATTATGACAACATTACATTCTAGAATCCCTCATGACAACATTACATTCTAGAATCCCTTATGACAACATTACATTCTAGAATCCCTTATGACAACATTACATTCTAGAATCCCTTATGACAACATTACATTCTAGAATCCCTCATGACAACATTACATTCTAGAATCCCTCATGACAACATTACATTCTAGAATCCCTCATGACAACATTACATTCTAGAATCCCTCATGACAACATTACATTCTAGAATCCCATATGACAACATTACATTCTAGAGTCCCTTATGACAACATTACATTCTAGAGTCCCATATGACAAAATTACATTCTAGAATCCCTTATGACAACATTACATTCTAGAATCCCTCATGACAACATTACATTCTAGAATCCCTCATGACAACATTACATTCTAGAATCCCATATGACAGCATTACATTCTAGACTCCCATATGACAACATTACATTCTAGAGACCTTTATGACATTACATTCTAGAATCCCTTATGACAACATTACATTCTAGAATCCCTTATTCAATTCAATTCAATTCAAAAGGTTTATTGTCATATGTACAGTATAGAAACAGGTTTCCCTGTACAATGAAAGTCTTTCTTTGCTGTCCACAGTGAATGACATGTAGAAGATAGAATAAAAATAAAAAAATAAAATAAATCCTAAGTATAAAAAATTGTTAAATAATTCTAAGTACAAATGATTTCTAAGTACATTGCAGTTTCTAAGTACAGTGCAAATTAGAAGCAGAGTATGATGGGAATTATATACATAACTGTACAGTAAAGTGCAAATGAGCTGTATAGTGCAACATAAGCGGTATGTGCAATCGGCATTAATGTGCTAGTGAACATGTAAAGTGTAAACAGTTAGCTGTAAGTGAACAGTGGGGATAGTCCATGATTCCTGTCAGCTGTTCAGGAGTCTGATGGCGGAAGGAAAGAAAGAGTTCTTCAGTCTTGTAGTCCTGCATTTCACACTCCTGTACCTCCGGCCTGAGGGTAGAAGTGTGAACAGTGTGTGTTGGGGGTGGGTGGGGTCCTTGATGATGGAGGCAGCTCTCCTGTGGACTCTGCGCTGGTAGATGCTCTGCAGAGCGGGCAATGGAGTCCTGGTGATCTTCTCAGCAGTCTTCACCACTCTCTGCAGGCGTCTGCGGTCCAAAGCTGTGGTGCTGCCGTACCACACGGTGATGCAGCTGGTCAGGATGCTCTCAACAATGCAGCTGTAGAAGTTGCTGAGGATCTTAGGCGACATGCCAAATTTCCTCAGCCTCCTCAGGAAGTACAGCCGCTGCTGAGCCTTCTTGACCAGCTGCGTGGTGTTGAATGTCCAGGTGAGGTCCTCACTGATGTGGATCCCCAGGTACTTGAAGCTGCTCACCCTCTCCACTTCAAGCTCCCGGATGAATAGTGGTTGATGAGGGCTCCTTTCCCTCCTCATGTCCACTATCAGCTCCTTTGTCTTGTCCGTGTTGAGGGTGAGGTTGTTGTGGTCACACCATGACACCAGGCTGGCCACCTCCCTCCTGTAAGCAGCTTCGTCACCACCAGTGATGCATCCAATCACTGCAGTGTCATCCGCGAACTTAAGGATGGTGTTGTCCTTGTGGGAGGCGACGCAGTCATGGGTGAACAGGGTGTAGAGGATGGGGCTGAGGACGCAGCCCTGTGGGGTGCCAATGTTTGTGGTGATGCTGGCTGAGGTCCTGGTCCCAATTCTGACAGACTGAGGCCTGCCAGTCAAAAAGTCCAGGAGCCAGTCACAGAGTGTGGGGTGCAGTCCAAGTGAGAAAAGTTTGTGTGTGAGTTTGTGGGGGATAACCGTGTTGAAGGCGGAGCTGTAGTCAATAAAGAGCATCCTGATGTAGGAGTCTTTATTTTCCAGGTGGGAGAGGGAAATATGGAGAGCAGCAGCTATGGCGTCTGAGGTGGACCTGTTGGAGCGGTAGGCGTACTGTAGGGGGTCCAGTGTGTCCGGGATGCTGCTCTGAATGTGGGCCAGAACCACTCTCTCGAAGCACTTCATGATGATTGGAGTGAGTGCCACTGGCCTGTAGTCATTCAGGCAGGTTGGTGGGCTCTTCTTGGGAAGGGGGACAATGGTTGTGGTCTTGAAGCATGGGGGCACAATGCTTTGACTGAAGGAGAGGTTGAAAATGGAGGTGAGAACGTCCGTCAGCTCGTTGGCACATGCTCTGAGGGCTCGTCCAGGGATGTTGTCTGGCCCTGCTGCCTTGCGGGGGTTGATCCTTCTCAGAGCTTTGTGCACCTGGGCTGGTGAGATGGTTGGTGGAGGGGAGGAAGGGGGTTGTGTGGTCCAGGTGTGTGTGTGCTTCCTCTCTGTGCTGTGGTTGGAGGTCTCGAAGCGGGTGTAGAATGTGTTGAGGTCATCCGGCAGGCTGTCTGAGGAGCTGATGGTGCTGGTGTTGGTCCTGTAGTCTGTGATGTGTTGCAGGCCCTGCCACATCCGCCCAGGGTCCGCAGTTGAGTAGAAGCTGTCAAGCTTCTCTCTGTACTGCCTCTTGGCCGATGTGATGGCTTTTCTCAGTCCGTACTTTGCTGCTTTGTATTCCGTCTCATTGCCAGATGTAAATGCACGAGAGCGGGCACGCAGCATCTGACGTACCTGACTGTTTATCCAGGGCTTCTCATTGGGGAACTTTCTGACTTGTATGGTGGGTACAATGTTGTTAACACAAGTGCTGATGTACCCAGTAACATACTCAGCATAGTCCTGTACGCTGACAGAGGAGTCCTCCAGCGTGGCTGCAGCCTCAAACACATCCCAATCAGTCCTTGCAAAGCAGTCCTGCAGGGTGCTTTCAGCCTCCGGGGTCCAGTGTTTAACCTGTTTGGTGACAGGGTTCGTTTGTTTAAGTCTTTGTCTGTAGGCCGGGTACAGGAACAAAGAGATGTGGTCTGACTGTCCGAAGTGGGGGCGGGGTGCAGCCCTGTACGCAGCCCGTATGTTGCTGTAAACATGGTCCAGGGTGTTTTTCTCGCCGGTGGGAATGTCCACATGCTGGAAATATTTGGGCAGTACAGTCCGTAAATTGCACTGGTTGAAGTCTCCAGCGACAATGAAAACAGCGTCAGGATGAGCCGTCTCCACCGCGCTGATGACGTCATGGAGCTTGCCGAGCGCAACTGTGGAATTGGCACGCGGAGGGATGTAAACAGCAGCCAAAAACACAGCAGTGAATTCCCTCGGTAGGTAATAGGGACGGCACTTCAGCAGTAAAACCTCCACGTCTGGTGAGCAGTGCTTGTGGCCCGTATGTCTCCGCACCACGCATTGTTGACAAACACACACACGCCTCCCCCTTTCGGCTTACCGGAAGCTGCAGTCCGGTCTCCGCGGTGTACCGAGTGAGTCTCTAGCTGAACTGCAGATTCTGGGACTTTGTCAGAAAGCCAGGTTTCTGTGAAAATAAGAGCGCAGCACTCTCGTATTTCCCGCTGTGTTGTAATCCTGGTTCTAAGCTCGTCCAGTTTGTTCTCCAGAGACCGCACGTTTGCTAGCAAGAGGCTGGGCAGCGGTGGTCGGCTAGCTCGGGCTTTGAGCCTAGCATGGAGTCCCCCCCCTTGCCTCGCTTGCGTCGCCGTCTCCGAAGCGCCATTCCGGCGTCAGCTAGCTCACTCGAGGTCGGTGCTTCGGGGCCTTCGTGGGGGTGAAGGCGGTGGCTGCGGGAGCGAACAATGAGTTGCAGCTCCGGTGGTATGAATCCATCAAAATTAAACTGGTGGTGTGAATGAGCAATGTCCAGTAATTCCTGTCGGCTGTATGTAAAAATGCACATTGTGCACTGCATAAGAAGAAAACTAAGAACGCCCTAATAGAAGAAAAATAGAAGAAAAGCCGGCATTCGTGAGCGGAGCGAGCAAACACGTCTGCCTCGGAGGGCGCCGAGTATCATGGATCTCTTATGACAACATTACATTCTAGAATCCCTCATGACAACATTACATTCTAGAATCCCTTATGACAACATTACATTCTAGAATCCTTCATGACAACATTACATTCTAGAGTCCCATATGACAACATTACATTCTAGAGACCTTTATGACATTGCATTCTAGAATCCCTTATGACAGCATTACATTCTAGAATCCCTTATGACAACATTACATTCTAGAATCCCTCATGACAACATTACATTCTAGAGTCCCATATGACAGCATTACATTCTAGAATCTCTTATGACAACATTACATTCTAGACTCCCATATGACAACATTACATTCTAGAGTTCCATATGACAACATTACATTCTAGAGACCTTTATGACATTACATTCTAAAATCCCTCATGACAACATTACATTCTAGAATCCCTCATGACAACATTACATTCTAGAATCCCATATGACAACATTACATTCTAGAGTCCCATATGACAACATTACATTCTAGAGTCCCATATGACAACATTACATTCTAGAGTCCCTCATGACAACATTACATTCTAGAATCCCATATGACAACATTACATTCTTGATCCCTATATGACAACATTACATTCTAGAGTTACATATGACAACATTACATTCTAGAGACCTTTATGATATTACATTCTAGAATCCTATATGACAACATTACATTCTAGAATCCCTTATGACAACATTAATAATAATAATAATAATAATACATTTTATTTATAGTGCACTTTACATTTGCTGGACAAATCTCAAAGTGCTACATAAAAACAGGCATACATAAAAGAAGAAAAAGAATGATAAAAATATAAATAAAACAGCCTAACTCGGCCTATGGAAGGGCTAAGAGTAGGCTTTTTTAAATAGAAATGTCTTTAGTTCTTTTTTAAAAGCTATTTCAGTCTGTGGGGCCCTAAGGTGGTCTGGGAGGGCATTCCACAGACGAGGAGCTGCAGACTCAAAGGCCCTATCACCCATGGTTTTGAGCCTTGTCCTGGGAGGGAGCAGACGGTGCATGTGGCCTGACCGGGTTCTGGTGCTGGTGTGCGGAGTGAGGAGTTCTGTGAGGTAGGTGGGGGCATCACCGTGCAGACAGTGATGGGTGTGAAGGAGGACCTTGTATTCTATACGGAGATGTATGGGGAGCCAGTGAAGTGTGCGGAGGATAGGGGTGATGTGTTCGTATTTCCGCACCCTCATCAAGATCCTGGCAGCGCTGTTCTGAATGTACTGGAGCTTTTGGATGCTCCTGCCAGGAATCCCGATGAGGAGTGCGTTGCAGTAGTCCAGCCTGGAGGAGACAAAGGCATGGACGAGCTTCTCTGCAGCAGAAAAGGAGAGGGATGGGCGAAGTTTGGCAATAGGTGGCAATAGGTGAAAAAAGGAAGTTTTGCAAATGTGGTTTATATGATTTTTGAAGGTAAGCTGGGGGTCAAACTTTACCCCCAGGTTAGTGACTGCGGGAGAGATGGGAATGTTGTGACCAGAGAATGAAATAGAGGAGATGGGAGAGGTATGGAGCTGGTGTGGGGTACCGATCAAAATAGCTTCGGTTTTGGAGCTGTTTAGCTGCAGGAAGTTTTGACTCATCCATGCCTTTGTTTCCTCCAGGCAGGAGGTAAGGCGGGTGGCAGTGGCAGAGGGGGTGCAAGAGGGAGTGACCTTGATGTAGAGTTGGGTGTCATCAGCATAGCAATGGAACTGGATTCCATGCCTGCTGATGACACGTCCAAGAGGGAGCAGATAAATGGTGAAGAGGGTTGGACCGAGCACTGAGCCCTGAGGGACCCCACAGGTGACTGTGTGGGGTTGAGATTTAGCGTCCCCCAGGGCTACAGACTCGGTCCTTCCCGTGAGGTAGGAGTGGAACCAGTGAAGGGCAGTGCCGGAGAGTCCTGTGTAGTGTTGGAGGCGATGGAGGAGGATGTTGTGATCAATGGTGTCAAACGCAGCAGAGAGGTCGAGAAGGATGAGTAGGGACGGGGAGCCAGAGTCAGAAGCCATCAGCAGGTCGCTCGTGACTCTGATGAGGGCTGTCTCAGTGCTGTGGGAGGGGCGGAAACCAGATTGGAATTTATCATAAAGGCAGCAGGATTTGAGGTGGTCATGTAGTTGGGCGGAAACTATCTTTTCAAGAATTTTGGAGATGTAGGGGAGGTGAGAGATGGGCCGGTAATTTGATAGGGGTTCTGGGTCTAGAGTAGGTTTTTTTGAGGTGGGGTCTGATGATAGCTGTTTTTAAGGAAGGTGGAACATGACCGGTTTGGAGAGAGAGGTTGATAATTTTAGTGATTAATGAACTAATTGAATGTTTATGGGCTTTGAGCAGGGAGGAGGGGAGCGGATCCAGGATGCATGAATCAATGTATGTACAACGTATGTGCTCAAACAGCCTCCTCAAGCAAATGCTGCTGATCCAGCTATGACTGCTGGGTATTATTACATCTCTTGTATATACTATACTCCAGACTCATTACAACTAATAGTTAATGGCATCTGTGACATTCCTGTAGATGTATGGTATTAAGTATTAGTGTTATAAAGAATTTAGACTCTCGGATTGAGGCAGAGAAATTTTAGTAAATTTTAATTTTTAAGGACTTCTGCTATCGACGAATACACAGATTAATAAATGTCATAGAAGGGTTCCTGATATAACTTTGGACAGAGGTTATGAAATGTTTATTTATTTATTGTCATACATGTGTTTTAAAATAAAATTAAATAGAAAGACTTCTTCATACTACTCATCCTTATTGTTATGTCACTCCTTCATCATTTAACCAGGGACCTATCAGGTGTGAGTACACCACAGAAACTGAGAACATTATCTTCATGATCATCAAGAGTCTGGACTGTCTATACATTTTATTGTGCACTTAAATACTAAGTGATGAACATGTGACACACAATTTTGTTTTAATATGACACATAAAAATAACAATAATGGATGAACTAATCAGTTGCCATCAGTGAGCTTTATCTGTCATATCCTGCTCATACTACAGGGTCTCTTTGAAAGTCCCACAGAAAAGCTAATCAAAGTTTTGTTTGTTCTCTTTACTTCTTGTAAACTCTTCAATAAAGACCTTGTAATATTTCTTTGGTGTCCTTTGCTTTTTGGCAGCTTGCTTTCACAAAGTGAACAGGACTGTTTTTGGATTTGATTTGTCTTGTAGTCAAACTACAAGATAAAGCAGTTCTAAATAAAAGCACAGCTGTGATCGTATAGTGGTTAGTACTCTGTGTTGTGGCTGCAGCAACATCCAGGTCACAGCAAGATGTTTGCAAACCTCAGAATTATAGAGATAGGTATGGATTTATGCTGTAAACTATGACAAATGAGAACATCCACGGGGCTAGTGGTGCAATGGATAACACGTCTGTTTTTGATGAGCGTTAAGAGCTTTTGGAGAGCACTAAAGATGGTGCACGAAAACTAACTTGTGGTGAGAGCAAGGAGTCGAGGTGTCGAGGATGAATGTTATGAGAAATGAGACCCATCTTTTGGCTTGAGTAATGAACAAGTCCACATCCAATACTCAGATTTATTTCATCAGATAACAGATAACAGCTTTATTTGTCTCACAGGGGAACAAAGATTTCACAAGGAGAAATTAACCATTAATTGAACCAGCGAACTAAGGATGACTGTTATGAAAAAGGAAGCTCTGTCTTTTGTCTTCAAATATATTTTAACATCAGACATCCATTACATCTTTTGGATACAAGGCATTGTTTTTGAGCTGACAAGCTCAACAGTGAATGATCAGTGTAAGAAGAGACTAGACACCAGCTGCATCAGTAAATAATACCACAGTGAGTCTGTTTACATGAACATAATAAACCAATAACTGTGTGTAATCAGATGTGTTTACATGCACTTCAGAAATCTGATAATTGAAAAACATCCGGTCTTGTCTTGTTGAACATGGCGACGCCTGCAGTCTTAGTGTTAGCTGTCCTAATGTGGTCGTTAATAGGCCTGGAAAACAGGCCACACACTGCTGCTGTCTTTCATTTATACTCCATGGTTCATCTGTGAATGTTATAATAAATCATAATGTTTGTAAACTTTATATTTGAATAAATAAGAAGAAAGAATGTCAAATATGAATAAATGTTTATTGAAAATGTGACAAATATTCTTGTAAAACTGGATCAATCTAAATATTGATAGTATTGATTAATGAGATTGATATTTTTCTTCTGTAAGTTCAGCAAATTGCTTGAATTTTCTCACTGAGTTTGTGTGAGTGCAGCTTCGCTTTGTATTGGATTGATACCAAGATTTTCAGTATCATGTACCCCTAATCTGGACTTGAACCAGCCTCCTCTTACTCTGCAGTTGAATGTACTGCCACTAAGATATACCCCACACCCAAAGTACAAACTAAGCAAAGGAACTAGAGGTTTCTGGTTCAAATCCAAATGATCCTCAATATTCACTGATGCAGACAGTGTCTGGTCTCCTGACATTAGTCATTCACTGTTGGTTTTGTTTTGATTTCAAAAGTGTTAAAATCTCTGTCTGGGCCTGAAGAGGTTTTGGTTTTGATCTGGAGTGAAAAAAGTAGTTTGATAAAGATAGAGATAAAGTGAAGTTTAAATTAGTTCAACTGCTTTGTCGGAGCAGTGCCTTTATCCAAATAATTTCAATAAATCCAAAGACCTTGTAATATTTCTGTAGTGTTCTTTGCTTTTTGTCAGGTTATGCCTATTTTTGGATCCAGTTTTAAAAAGACAACATAGACAAGATAGAGCAGTTCTAAATCAAAGTACAGCTGTGATCGTATAGTGGTTAGTACTCTGCGTTGTGGCCGCAGCAACCCCGGTTCGAATCCGGGTCACAGCAAGTTTGCAAACCCCTGAACTCTTTGAGGACTGTAACTTTTCCACACGCAGCTGATTGAATGTCAGAGCATCTTGCTGCTTTATCAGGCACAAGACACAAAAACCTTTTCCATTCAGGAGATAGGTATGGATTCATTTCTGTAAATTATGACACATGTATACATTTGTAGGCAAAATAACAGTAAAACTATAAAAATAGTAGCAAAATGGATAACCCATCTGACTACAGACCAGAATATTCTAGGTTCAACTCCTGGTAATAGGTTTTGATGGACTCCTTGTAGGTGTCACTCACACAACCATTAAACTCTGTGTATGTAACTACATCACGTGCCATCAGAGCTTTCTCTGTCATATCCTGCTCCTACTATCCAGGGTCTTTATGAAAGTCCCACAGAAAAGCTCATGAACACTTTGTTCTCTCTTAACCTATAATAATGACAAGTTTCCTCTGGATGGTCTATCTCTTCTCTGGCCCAACATTTTTATTCTCTTCTGGTGTTTCAAACAAAGACGAAGGCCCTCGTCAGGAGCCCTTCACAAGGGCCTTTCTCCTTCTCCTTCTTCTTCAGTTCCAACATCTTTTGGCTTGAGTAATGAACAAGTCCACATCCAATATTCAGATTTCTTTCATCAACTGTAAAAGAGCTTTTCCTTTGAGCCAGATTTGAACCAGTGATAAGGATGACAGTCTAGAACACTCTACAGTCCTCCACTCTACCAACTGAGCTATCAAAGGGGAACAGTTACAATGGTCCCAGTCTGCAGGGGACTGAACTCACTCTCCAATGAGAACCTGTTGAAATAGGAAGCTGTCTTTTGTCTTCATATATATTTTAACAACAGTCATCTGTCACGTCTTTTAAATACAACACAATGTTTTTGATCAAACAAAATCAACAGTGAATGATCAGTGTAGCAGTAGTAATGTTAGCAGCTTCAGTCTCTGTCCTAGTCGTTAAAAGTTAAAAGTGGTCACAGATTTGATTTGATTGTATCCACTCTTTCAAATGTCTCTTAAAAGTTTCATAGGTTGAAAATATGTTTTATGTGATTAAAGATGACTGTGAATATGACAAAAATTTATTATAAATGTCAATATAAATTCAAGACCACATCACATGTAAACCACTGCAGATTATTTGAAAAAAAAAAAAAAAAAAAAATTTAAAGATGACATAAAAATGCATTAATTCCATTGAAAATAGTCTCCATATATTGTGATACAATCTTGATATTCATGATCCACATTTTATCATTTTAAAAGTAAAGGTAAAAGAAAGTTAAAGATAAGAAATAAAAATAATCACAAAAACAAAATGAAATGAGCTGTATTAGTGATAAGACATATAAGATATAGTATAATACAACTGCTTCCTGTAATGTCTGCACAGAAAAAAGACACATGAGGCACAACCACAGAGAAAAAATCCAAGAAAATCCAAAAGTGTGGACGGTGAGCATGAGCAACACCAGGATAATCACTGTCGTCTCAGCCGCTGCCCCCTGGTGGCCTGGAAAAAACACAACATCATTCTGGAAAGACTAAACCATGAAAAGTTCACAGAAAATTCAAACGGGACAAATGTATGTCCAAAAATAACAGATTCACCAAATTCTCCTTTAAATGGTCAAAATTCAGGTGAGAGCAGTACCTTACAGTAGAAGTAGAGAGCAGGGATGTATATGAGCTTCAACAGGAGGATGAGCGCCACCCTCAGGATCAGCTCTGAATCACGGGCTGCAAACAGTAAATGTTATATTAATGACTCTAATCTGTCTAAAAGCTAATGCTGTCTGATATGCCCAAAAACATAACCCTGATTTTCATTAAAATGATATTTAACAATCTCAGTAATTCTCCAGTTTGTCTCACCTCCTCAGACGACTGCTGTGAACAGAATATATGTCAGATAATGCTATGGCACTTAGAAACATGCTTATATTGAAAAACCACAAACATTATGATGGATTAAGAGTTTTTGGTTCATAAATACTTGTTATACTCCTAAGAGACCTGCTTGGTCAATTACATGGAATGTCTTGAGAAAAGCTGCGTTCAAAACACTTCAAAAAAACAACTAAGAGGACATTAATTACAGGTTGAAAGCTGTTTTACAAGAGAATGCGTCAAATGTTTTTGATTCAACCTTTTTCATATTTCAAAGTGTCAAATGGAGGTTCTCATTCATCCAGGACATATTCAAGAAAAGATAAACCTACGTCCTGATGCCTTGTCAAAACCTTTTCTTTATATTTCAAAGTGGTTGTTTTCCTGCACAAAAGTGATTAAACCTTTATTTGTTATTGTATTAAAACAATTTACATGACTTTTTAAATTGCTCTTATCCTCATTCTGAGCCAATTAAAGTTACTGTCTTAAACCTTATACATTTATACAACCAGCTTTTCTCTTTATCATGTTTTTGTCTGTGACCTGTGGCTTCCTGTTTCTCTGCAGAAAAGCACCGCCCCCTTTTCTTTCCAGGTTGAATCCTATCGACTATAGACATAAGAAAAGTTCCAGAATAATCCAAAGACACACTTTGGTTTTCTTTATATGATCTGCAAACCACTGAGACCAACACTAGAGCCAGGTTTGTTGAGATGGAGCTAAAGTTACCTCCGAGAAAGAGATAGAGGGTCTGGCTCTGAGAGGAGAAGTTGTGGGAGAAAACATGGAGGTGATAAACACAGGTGTAGCCTCCTTTGTGGGCGGAGCCAGCATCAGAGAACAGGAAGTGGGCGGAGTGATTGACAGCTGGCAGGATGTGGTTCTGAGCTGGGTCCACAGTGGGAGAGATGAGCTGGAAGGAGCCTCCTGGAAACTGAGGTTGGACAGAGCATGTGACGCTGAAGTCTGAGCCCAGCAGCACCCGGAGCCCCTGCGGCTCGGCCTGGGAGACCCCGTCAGCAGAGACCCACAGAGAGATGTTGGGACGACTCAGTAAATCTGTGAAAACACACATAATAAACCACCATCATTTGAGAAGAATTAATGATATAAAACAGATCTAATCAACTTTGGTGATATTGCTTTATTATTACTAGGGATGCACCTATTCAGACAAAAAATCAGGATCAGATACTGATCATTGGAGTAAATACATAGGTCTGATCTACTATGTGTAGCTCTATGTCTGAGGTGCTACAGCGTCAGGTCTCGGGGGAAGATGACAAGATGGAGCAGGTCAAATCAGCGTTGTGGAGATGTACTTTTATTATAAACTATTTAATTGTTATTGAGAACAACGCGTTGTGCAGCCGCCGTCTCTCTGACTCTGATATATCCACCCGCTTTGTCCACAGTTGTTATTAACTGTTGTTCAGACTGCAGCTTCTTGTTAGCAGTGAGCTAAAGGAATAATATAATTTAGTCACCTTCAACAGCATCAGATATTCACTAACAATAGAGGCAGCCACATATTTCTTTTTATGATAATATCTCATTCCTCCTACTGCATGTCCAGCTGGTCACAAGTGAATAAAAGAACCCTAAAAAATAAAAAGATTAAAATCCATCTAAATAAACCTTTAAATCCATCAGCTATTTCTTCAATTGTGGAACAGAAGTTAATAAACCAGTTGATGGAGTGACTGAGGATGGTTTCTCTTCCCTTTGGTTTGATCAGTGCTGACCTCTGGGTTATTAGCTACAAAAAGAATCATAAAAAATATATCATAAATAAAGTTAATTACTCTTTAACAAGTTGGTATTGTTCGTCTTTACAATGGTAAAAGAGCTGATCTTTACTTTTTTGTTGTTGTTGTTGTTTGAACAAATCTTCTCATTACAATAAAATGTAATGATAACCTCCACAATGGGTCAAGTGACAAATACAAGGGTCTTTATTTATTTGAACTATATTAAAATCCCAGTTGGATCAGTATCTGATACCTGCAGATACTCAAAGCACCAGGATTGGGATCTGTACTAAAAAAGCTGAATTGGTGCATCCCTAATTATTACAATATTAAACTTTACCTGAACACACCACCTCTACACCATCTGAAGAACTTCTGTTTATATGCTGCACACATTCACTCACAGCAGACGTCCTCCTGACACAGGCAGGTGAGACCGACCACACAGGTGTATCTGGGAAACCTCCTCTAGTTTCTCCAGAAACAGCTGAACCACACTCGAGCTCTCGACACACAGCAGCTGTAGCCTTCAGGTCCCAGCGATCACTATAAATGAAGCCTTGATGCCCTCTTCTCCACTCTCCTCTGTGTCTCAGCTCCACAGTCCCTGCACAGCGACTGGGCTGTCCCACCAACCTGACACCTCCTGGGTCTAAACAGAGACAGAGGTGAATAGAAAAAGATAATCAGGTGTATAAAAGCCCCGCCCCTTTTACCTGAGCAGGTGAGGTCCACAGCTTTTCCAGATGAGCAGGTGTTCCCTGAGCTGGACCTGGTACAGTCCATCAGAGCAGACTCATGGCCCTCACACTGGAACGTCTGCCCCAGAGGAGCCCACCCCTCTCCATAGAGCGCCCCTGGAGGAGAGAAGGAGCCCCACAGCCCAGCTCCCTGCAGACCACCTCTGCATCCTGCAGGTCAAAGTCCTCTTCACAGACTGAGGTCCAGGACTGGTCCCAGTGGACCTCCAGTGATCCTGAGCACAGCCTGGGTCCATGGAGCAGCCTCACAGAGTCTGAGGACACAGAGAGAGACTGAATAAAGACAGACACAGAGTCTGAGGACACAAAGAGAGACTGAATAAAGACAGACACAGAGTCTGAGGACACAGAGAGAGACTGAATAAAGACAGACACAGAGTCTGAGGACACAGAGAGAGACTGAATAAAGACAGACACAGAGTCTGAGGACACAGAGAGAGACTGAATAAAGACAGACACAGAGTCTGAGGACACAAATAGAGGCTGATTGATTTATTTTTTTGTTTAAAAGGCAAATAATAATAAGAATTTAATATTAATGTGTAGAGTTACCTGAACAAGTGAGGCTGATGATGTTAGGGTTGATATAATTATAAGTTACTACTAGTTCCTTCAGTGTTGTTGCTGACTGACACCACATGGGGGCGATTGACCAAAGATCACCTTTAGAAGAGGTTCCAATTTTCATAGAAACCACAGAGCCACAGTCCAAACGATGACACATTTCTGCTGCTGTCCTCAGGCTCCAGTCATACATCTTCACTTCTCTCCATTCATCAACATGTTTCAGCTGCAGAGTCCCATCACAGCGACTGGCTCCGCCCACCAGCCTGACATCATCAGGGTCTGACAGAGACCAGCACATGTTAAACAAAAGTCCAGAGTGGAACAGAACAGAGCAGTCCTCTTTGTGTGTGAGACCTATAGAGTACATCAGACTGTCTGCAGTACCTCACAGGAAGGTCAGTGCCACCAGGTGCAGGTGAGATGTGCAGTATTTATGAATATAGCAGCTGAGAATTGAACCAGATCACATCACATCTTTCTTAATTAATCTCTGAGAAACTATACTTTTTAGTTTAAGGAAATATGTTCAGGAAAGGACTTGGATTTAACCAAATGTTTAGCAGTGTTTGGAGAATCAGACTGTACTGACCTCAGCAGCAGGAGCAGCTCTGACAGATGCCTTAATAATTCAGGTCAGGATTGGGTTTAACATCAACATCCACAACATCAACCAATTATGATGGTTTACCTAAAACGGGGCGGGCTTTATGCAATGAATCATAAAGAAGAGAAACTAGTCTCATTGTTGCTTACGTCAGGTTGTTTTTCTGATTGGTTTAATGTGCTCCATTTGTCCCGCCTCCTGGAAATTAAACTGGGATCAGATGAACCAGAGTAACTCTTTGAACGGAATAGAAAAAGAATAATAAGAAAAGCAGTTTTAATAGACTCTCCTGGCCTATCGCCGGCTCAGGTCTAATTAGGATGGTTGGATAGGCTGGGGTTTAGTGACCCTCATCAAAAACACATCTAGACACTAACTGCATTAATCCACTCACAGTGGACAGCCACTGCAGAGACGTGCTCAATTCAAATTTAGAATGGAGTTTTATACAGAGATTGTACTGTAAGGTGTCTAAATAAATGTGCTTTTGTTTGTTAATACACTAAGTAAATTCTTACCCAAAAGAATTAAAATAAAGAGCTCACCTGAGCAGGTGAGGTCCACAGCTTTTCCAGATGAGCAGGTGTTCCCTGAGCTGGACCTGGTACAGTCCATCAGAGCAGACTCATGGCCCTCACACTGGAACGTCTGCCCCAGAGGAGCCCACCCCTCTCCATAGAGCGCCCCCTGGAGGAGAGAAGGAGCCCCACAGCCCAGCTCCCTGCAGACCACCTCTGCATCCTGCAGGTCAAAGTCCTCTTCACAGACTGAGGTCCAGGACTGGTCCCAGTGGACCTCCAGTGATCCTGAGCACAGACTGGGTCCATGGAGCAGCCTCACAGAGTCTGAGGACACAGAGAGAGACTGAATAAAGACAGACACAGAGTCTGAGGACACAGAGAGAGACTGAATAAAGACAGACACAGAGTCTGAGGACACAGAGAGAGACTGAATAAAGACAGACACAGAGTCTGAGGACACAGAGAGAGACTGAATAAAGACAGACACAGAGTCTGAGGACACAGAGAGAGACTGAATAAAGACAGACACAGAGTCTGAGGACACAGAGAGAGACTGAATAAAGACAGACACAGAGTCTGTGTCTATAATATGTATATATGTGTCTATATATAAATCTGTGAACACACAGAGAGTGGATTCATAGATTTATTTTTTTGAATCAGTTTAGTAACACTGTAGTTAATAGTTTCAACATTGGGTGTTGCATCATACATGTGCTGCTAACCTTGATGTACAACAGTGTTGGTGTTACTACAAGTCATGTCAACAGACTACAGCACCATCTTGTGGTTAATGGAACACATCACAGAGAGTCTTTATCTTGTTTACTCTGTCTTCACCAGAGCCACTAACAACAAACAATAACAAACACTGGACAAACTGCATTTACCTGAACACTTCAGCTCCAGAACTGATGACCAGGTGTTCACTATGGGGTCTAAACAGTCCCTCAGTTCAGGCTCTTCACAGTCAAGTCTGATAAACGCTGCTGGTTTTTCTGAACTCCTCTTTTCCACTATAGAAACAGCAGATCCACAGTCGAGCTTCATACACACTCTGTTTGCAAACTTCAGGTGAGTGTCAAGTGTATACACTGGTGTCCAGGTTAGATCTTTCATCATCTCCAGTTCTCCATCACAGCGACCTGCTCCTCCAGTCAACCTCAGCCCTGAAGGATCTGAAGAAAAGAGGCAGCTGCAGCACTTTATTATTTACAATGGGTATGACTTATTTATTTAAAGTGACAGGAAGACAGTGGACAGGTATGGGGCTATTATTGTTGCAAAAAGATTTGTGCGTGTGTAAATAGATTTGTCTGTAATGTGATGTGTGCGTATCAGGTTTTGTGTGTGCGTGTTACGATTTGTGTGTGCGTATCGGGTTTTGTGTGTGCGTGTTACGATTTGTGTGTCCGTATCAGGTTTTGTGTGTGCGTGTTACGATTTGTGTGTGCGTATCGGGTTTTGTGTGTGCGTGTTACGATTTGTGTGTGCGTATCGGGTTTTGTGTGTGCGTGTTACGATTTGTGTGTCCGTATCGGGTTTTGTGTGTGCGTGTTACGATTTGTGTGTGCGTATCGGGTTTTGTGTGTGCGTGTTACGATTTGTGTGTGCGTATTGGGTTTTGTGTGTGCGTGTTACGATTTGTGTGTGCGTATCAGGGTTTGTGTGTGCGTGTTATGATTTGTGTGTATGTAAAATGATCATATTGTAAAAGCAAATAAGCCAAAAAGTTCTAAGTCCTACGCACAAACCTCTAATTACACACAATACTTTTGCAACAGTCCTGCCATGTCAGATCTGTGTGTCCGTGTTTCGATTCGTCTGTAACTAAAAGTTCATGTGCCCTGAGTTGAGACTTACAGGCTGTGGACTGGTCGATGAAACAGTGCACCAGCAGATGGCGGTAGTGGTTAATGAGGTTCTGTAGGCATGGAGGCAGAATATACTGTTTAACTCTGAGACCTAAAGTCTTGTTAAAATATCAGATAATATAAATTCTGATGTGCTGGCAGCAAAAAGCATTTGGTAACCGTAGCAGATGGCTACTTTGAAGCAGAGGGCAGCTTATATCTCGCTGCTGCCATCTGCTGGCAGCTTAGTCAAGCAGTCAACCCTCAATATGCTGTGGGGCAAAAAACTTTTTTTTTTTTAGAGAGTGTCTTTATGAGACAGACAACGGCTATCTCTGTGTGTATTACTGCTAAACGGTTACAAAATGCTTTTTGCTGCCAGCACATCAGAATTTATATTATCTGATATTTTAACAAGACTTTAGGTCTCAGAGTTAAACAGTATATTCTGCCTCCATGCCTACAGAACCTCATTAACCACTACCGCCATCTGCTGGTGCACTGTTTCATCGACCAGTCCACAGCCTGTAAGTCTCAACTCAGGGCACATGAACTTTTAGTTACAGACGAATCGAAACACGGACACACAGATCTGACATGGCAGGACTGTACCAAAAGTATTGTGTGTAATTAGAGCTTTGTGCGTAGGACTTAGAACTTTTTAGCTTATTTGCTTTTACAATATGATCATTTTACATACACACAAATCGTAACACGCACACACAAAACCTGATACGCACACACAAATCGTAACACGCACACACAAATCGTAACACGCACACACAAAACCTGATACGCACACACAAAACCTAATACGCACACACAAAACCTGATACGCACACATCACATTACAGACAAATCTATTTACACACGCACAAATCTTTTTGCAACAATAATAGCCCCATAACAGGCAGTATTTTTTTTTACCTGTCGAGCTGTTTGCAGCCAGGATCCCTGCACAGAACAAATAATAAAATTAAAGTTCAGAAATGTATGTTTCAGTAAAAGATGTCTCTTAAAGTTTGGCTGCTCCTGTTACGTGGTTTTGGGGAAATAAAAGCATGCATTTTTGTAATGTATATTCTGTAATATCACATCAAACACCTGCTCTGTTTGATTCAGACTTTCAAACTTTCCTGTTTGATCCTAAAATAAATCTTCAGGTGTGAAAGCTCCAGGACCATGGTTTGGACCAAACAGCTGCTCTTTGGTCTCAGTCTGGACCAAACTGAACCAAGGTCCAATTCAGTTGTGAAAGAGTTTAGGGACCACCCTGATCTGAGTCCAGTTTTTATCACAATCACTGCTGTTAGTTTTGTCGGTAAATTTGATGGTAAATTTTTCTTTTTAGTCTACAGTCATTGATTTTATGTTATGAGTGTTCCTTTTTGAAGACTCCAAAGATGTATTTGCAGAAGGATGTGATAAAAAATTATTTAAAAAAAAACCAAAAAACTGTGGTTAGTGCCGCAGCATGTTTTATCTCTAAAACCTCAGTGGAAACAGAAAAAACACAATCAACACTTTCAATCTAAACACGTCCTGTTTTTTGTTTTTGTTTTTTTAAATGTCCCTTTGCATCATTTACTTCAGTGAATTAAATGTTAATATTATTATTATTCAACACTTCAAAACCACTCCAATTAGAGTTTTTTCTGTGCTCAAATCTCACTCAGCAAATAAAAAAATAAAAGCCTTGTTCTCACTGATATACTTGAAGTTTGTATTTGAATAATCTTTGGATTTAATCCTGAGATAATAACGTTAAAAGCATTCACTAGTGACACAAATAGACACCAAATCTTGCAAATAATCTCTGACATGACTTTAAAGAGATATAATTTGCATAAAGACAGGTTTTATCTGCATTAATATGACTTTGACACATATTACCATCTCATCAGTATCAGAGCTCACACACAAAGTGAGCAGTATTCCTCCATCTTTAGACTTACCGGAGCTGCAGAGGGACAAAAACACCGTCAGAACTCTGTGGTCCATGTCCAGGTCTGGATCAGGTCTGGCTCAGGTCTGGATCAGGTCTGGCTCAGGTCTGGATCAGGTCTGGAGTCTTGAACGGTTGCTTCACATGGGGCTAGTCTCTGAGTTGGTCACATGTTGCTATATCTCTGTTTTAAATCTAAGAGCCTCCATCTTTGCTGCTTTTTCAGAGACAGGGCTGTGCACTGGATTAAAAAACACTGCGCTCGAAAAACCTGTGGAAATGGAAACTTGAGCATCATAAGTCAAAAGATTAACAGTTATGAGCTCAACAAAGGACTGTCCAGCTGAGAATTTGAGTGGATGCCATAAAAGACGTACATTTGATTCATGAACCAAACCCATCCACTTAAAGGGGCCATGTGTAGGTTTTTAAGAATAAATAACGCTTTTATTTGCCAATATATGAGCTGCCAATACTGTGATGAGAAGAATAAAATCTTAAAGCGTAACTAAACTGTAATGACTAAAACTGGTACAGTTGGGTCTTTGGTCTCATGAGCCATGAAGGCAAATTATGCTTTTTAAAGGCCACCAAGTGTTTCTGTCTGGTTTTGAACTGGGGAACTTTTGTGTGTTAGGCGAACGTGATAACCACTACACTAAATAAAAGTGGAAAAAATATTCACTGGTCTTGCATCTTTCGCAAAACTGCCACACACCTCCTAAAAGCCTAACTGGGTACTATGAATCTACTAACTTTACAGATCGGGCCACAGATATGCACTCTACAGACCATGTAGCCACACCGTGAAAAATGACCAAGTGTGGACACATTACGGTAGTGTGAAGAGGGCGCCCTTAATAAAGTTGCTCGATGCAGTGCATTTTGTCTGGGACCCTTCTCCCAGAGAGGCTTCTGCTCCAGTTCTCCATCTGGTACCCAACGCATCTCTCAAACCTGCGCACCCAGCCTTAAGCCCCGAGCCCCTGGTCCATCTGCCAAGGCCTGGGCCGGCAAGAGTTTTGTGCCCCTGGTTCTCTGGACACATAAAGCTCCATGCCCCTGGTACTCGGCCAAGTGTGGACACACTGCAGCAGCATGAAGAGCGGGCCTGGCATAAAGTGGCATTGCTTTGTTGCTGTGTGATCTTGAAAGACTGCAAGTGTTTTGTGAAAATGCGTTGTTTGCGTGTCTGAATTTGAAGAGATTTAAATCCTGGCTACAAAACCCTCTGTACTTCTTTTCTAAATATTTGTTTCTGCCCGGTTTCAAACCAATACACTACAGAAACTTCTACCATCAGCCCAGGGCTTGCGTCATTTGCAAAATGCTACACACTTCTTAAAGAAACTGTGATCATCAAAAGCCTAAGTCCGTACTTTGAATCCATTAACTTTCCAGATTCATTTCTTTGTAGCAGTATGATCTTCAAAGATCACTAGGCTTTTGTAAAATAATGGTCAAAGTAGTCTTACTGCACAACTCCCAACAAGTGTGGTCTAATACAAGAGCAAAGCTCCCTGTCGGGGAATCGAACCCCGGTCTTCCCGCGCCGGGGATTCTTTAGTTAAACAGCCCTAAACAGATTCCCATTCATTTTCAATGGTAGTCCTAAACCACTACGGATGTAATATACTTTTGGCCAGAGGAGGCGCTGTGGCGCGGGGGCGCTCATTTTAAATAAGACGCAGCCTCTACTGTCATTGATGTCCTGGACTTCACAGCGACAACACGGTAAGCAGCTCCCAGGAGTGTTTTACTACAGAAAAAGCTTTTTATTAAGACATTTGTAAAAGTAAATGACGAAGGTTTTAAATAGTTTTTATAAGACGTTTCACCAGAGACCTGAAATGCTAATGTACTTGTTATGACAAGTGTTGTACTGTACTGTCGTACTAAATGCTCTGAAGTTTCTCGCTCTTTGTGTTCATTTAGTTCCTGTGCTAGCCTTGTAGCACGTCTTTTACCTCAATTAATGTATACTAGCAATGTAAATTAGTGGGATTTTAGCCATGTACAGCAACACAGTTATTATATCAATATTTAAAAATGAATGCGTACATTGTTTTGACTTCGTGGCTGACAAAATTATGATTCACCTGGAAAGATAGCGTTCCTTTGCGCTACAATAACCATCGTTTTGCATTTTAGTAATAAATATTAAGCGTTTTTATCTGTCCTTTTATAATGTTTAGCGCTAAAAATATTCTCTACGCGCGTAAACCTGTCACAATACAAAATTTTTATTGTCTTATTTTCGCGTAGCATCGTTCGTCGTAGTCTAGTCATATTAACAAAGTAGTAATGTCTAAACAAAGTCAAGAGAACTCGTGGTCTTGATTTATTGCTGGTTTATCTAATTTAAAGTTAGGTCTAAGTGTAGTGTTTGGCTACTAAAATATTTCAGGTGGGTGATGTAGGTCTCAAAAATTAAAATGATAGATTTAGTGTAGGTTTGCTTCTATTTTAGTCCTGTTTTAGTCTTACTCTGGTTGAGGGTTATTTTGGACATATAAATCACTGGTCATACCTGGATTTAGTTTTTATTTAAACTATTTTGTTCCAGTTTAGTAGTTCAGTGTGTAAGACATACTTGACTAAATTCTAAAATTTTGTAGCTTGAGCTTTGGGTACATGGTTAATATTTGATTTATTTATTTATCATTAACAATCTGAGTTGCATTGGATGTGTCTGCTTAAATTGTTTTTCTAATATAATATTTTTGTCATTGCAGAGAAAATGAAAAAATCTGTCTTTTTCCCTGGCCGAGTCAGTGTGTTCTTCTGCAAGGGCCCGCTGGGTTTCCTGCGGCAGGACCCATCTGAGGAGGCCAAGCGGATCAAAGAGGACCCATCTCTGCGCGACCAGTCTGCGCCTGTGAAGCAGGAGACGGTGAAGCAGAACGCCCTCACAGTGGTCCGGATGAGAGGAGGAGACGCTTCGGACGAGACGGAGGTTCTGGGCGAGTACATCCTGCAGTTCGGGAAGTACAAGGGCAAGCGGTTCCGGTGGCTCTTGGAGAATGACGTGGGGTACACCGTCTATCTCATCCAGAGTCACTTCAAAGAGGAGGCTGCTGGAGTGGTTGTGGCTGAGCGGCATAGCAAAGACAGTCTCATGTCTTTTCTACACTATGCCCTCAGCTTCAAGGAGATTAACTCCCTCCTTGAGTATGAGGCACAAAAAACAGCTGTGCCAACTCCAGCGGCAGAGGATGATCAGCTGGTGGGATTTGGGGCCCGTGCCAGCAGGACTTGGAGAGACGTCTGGGAGAGCAGGGATGATGGTTATGCCGCCTTCATCCTGAGAAGGAAGTGTGTCCCAGGTACGAAGATGCACAGACTTCAGCTGTACCTGAGGAAGAAGCAGGAGCAGCCTTCCACCACCACCTCCTCTGTCTCCATCAGCCCTGCTGTTTCCACCCCCACTTCTGCAGAACCCCTGGGTGAGTAAATTCTCTGCTGCTTGCACAGTGTACTTAACACACTGCGTGTATTTTGTCTTCGAAACATAACAATGTTTTTTGTGTTTAGCTATGGATGATGATGAAGAGCTGGAGAGGGCTATGCTGAGCATCTCCTCATCAGGGGAACATATGGATAAGTGTAAGTTAAAGCTACATTCCCTTTTTACATAGCTTTGTTGTACCTTGTATTTAGTATTTTGTATTTGTCTTACAGCTGTGTCTGCACCACCACCTGTAGATGCACAGCACCAACAGGCCTCAGGTTCAGAGAGAAGTTGTTCACTGGTGTCCTGCCTTAAAGGGCACTTTTGGGACATGTTGTGGTCCCATGCATGAGTTAAATTGTTGACCACGTTCTGGTCCTGTTCTCTTTTGTGCCTTTCATGTGTCTTCTCCCTAAAGTCCAAGTGACTATGAATTGATACCATCTTCAGGAGAGTAAGTATTATTTTTCTTTTGCATAGTGATGAATGTGAATGAACTGGTGAGTGGTGATTTGTGTAATAACACTTGAGTACGTGTGTGCTTCCCTGCTCAAATTATTGTCTTATACAATGTGGACTAACACTGAAATACGTGTTTAATATGGTCAGTATTCTAAAAAGCTAAACATTTAGAAAAAGTCTTAACAAATGAGCAGTAGAAGTAACAAATTGTATGGCGTGTGCTTCTCTACTAACGTAGTATAAAATAATGTAACTGAAACTGATGCTTTTTCTCTGTCTTCTGATATCAGCTACACAGTCCACACCATCTGTTGTGGAGAAATCAGGAGATGGTAAAGGCTCTAAATTATGTTTATCAGTAACTATAATCTGTAATGACTGTATATACAGTAAAAAAATGACACATATTCTCTGTCCTTAAGCTGCGCTGCCATCCAAAAAGACTGTGCCTCTTCCGAAAGAGCTTGTGTTCCTGTTGCCTGCAGAGCCCAAAAACACTTCGGTGCCTGCTCAAGGTCTGTTATTGTAGCAGAGAAAAATATGTAAATATGGTTTACAATATTTTAGTTTGTTTTTTTCTTGTTTTAGGAATTCCTTCCACTACCGAGAATCCAGCTTCAGCTCTCGTAGTAGAACCTCCAAGTGGGGAGAGACCCCAAAGTGAGTGAGATATAGTAGCAGTACTTTATGTTATGAGATTTGTATTTCCCACAGTTTGTTAAAATAAAATAGATGTCTAAACATGTAAATCATGCATGTATATTTACTGTTAAAGAGAAGAAATACACACTTGGAATCTTATATGAATATTATATATTATTATATATTAATATTCAGCCCAGTATACAATGTTTTATGGAAAACATGGTGACATAAATTGTCTCATTTATAAAACATTACTCATACATTGAATACTTTTTTCATTAACCAGGCCCTCCACCTGTCCAGCCTCCAGTTCAGCCTACAGCTGCCATTAATAGGCCTCCTCCACCGCAGCTTGCCTCCCACAACCAGGAGCTCAACCAGTGGAACTGCTCCCACCAGCAGAGGACATGGATGAAGCTTGAGCTGGAGTCCATGGGTCTGTGGCCAGGCTCTCGCCCCGTGAGCAACCTGATGAAGACCTTCTCCCTGTGGCGCTTACCTCCACAGCCTGAACTGATAGACAGCACCAGTGATATGCCGTCCCCAAGTATTTCCAGCTCCATCCTTTTTCATCTGGAAGCCGGAGAGTGACTACTTGATGGGGCGGCTCAGAAACAACTACACCTTGCCATGCAGTGGGGACTGTGCCCACCCTCATGTTGTCTCTGCTGGCGTAGGAAGACCGCGGGTGATAGTTGGCATCACTGGACAGTACTACCTGCTGTCATCAAGGTTGTGCTGTAAGAGATGCAGAAGGAGGTGGTATGCTGACAACCCTCTGTGGCTGGAAAAACTTCCACAGAGATTTACCAACCTGTTGCCAGCATTACTTACCTACAAGAAGGCCATCTGTAAGTCTGTCCTGGATGAGCTATAGCTGGATGAGTATATAATAAATATTCTTTTTGAAAACTTGTACACTATAAAATCTGATAATCTTGTTTATTACTTGTGTGTGTTCTTTGCAATCATAAATGACCAAAAATAAATAAATTTTTGACTTAAAGTTATTTTGTATTTGTTTACTTCACACACTAATATTGATTATATATATATATATATATATATATATATATATATATATATATATATATATAGATAGAGAGAGAGAGAGAGAGAGAGCGCATTACAGTTACTTCTCCTGAGACTGACTTGACCCCATCGCTGTCTAGTGCATACCCCCTGTAGTTTTCTGAACCCCAGGACACTTGAAGTGTGTTTGGCTAATTGTTGTGAAAGCTCCTGTCCCGCCCTCTTCAGAGGGCATTTACAGGTCACCATTTGGGACCCTGCCTTTGTTGATCAAAAAGACCCTAATATCCTGTATTAGTGAATTTTTTACTCACACAGTCTTCTTCCTGCTAGCGTTCATACAGATATGAGATTATTGACATAAGATACATGGAGAACATGTAAGCTCTACCAGATTGTCTCATATGTGTTCTGATCACCATAAAACATGGCATCACATGCTTTCATTTTTCATCACTGCGCAGTTAGTGTTCAAGATCCATTCCTCCGCGGTCTTCGGCAGAAGTGCGCATTTCGTTGAATTGTGACTCAAAGCACATGACCGACGGGCTAAACTCTGATTGGCTAGTGCTCTGTGCTCAACACGTGGCTGACAGATTGCGTTCTGATTGGCTGGCAGTCCGTGCCTGCTATTCACAGCTGGCCGGTCTTCCCGCGCCGGGGATTCTTTAGCTAAACAGCCCTAAACAGATTCCCATTCATTTTCAATGGCAGTGCTAAACCACTACGGATGTAATATACTTTTGGCCAGAGGAGGCGCTGTGGCGCGGGGGTGCTCATTTTAAATAAGACGCAGCCTCTACTGTCATTGATGTCCTGGACTTCACAGCGACAACACGGTAAGCAGCTCCCAGGAGTGTTTCACTACAGAAAAAGCTTTTTATTAAGACATTTGTAAAAGTAAATGACGAAGGTTTTAAATAGTTTTTATAAGACGTTTCACCAGAGACCTGAAATGCTAATGTACTTGTTATGACAAGTGTTGTACTGTACTGTCGTACTAAATGCTCTGAAGTTTCTCGCTCTTTGTCTTCATTTAGTTCCGGTGCTAGCCTTGTAGCACGTCTTTTACCTTAATTAATGTATACTAGCAATGTAAATTAGTGGGATTTTAGCCATGTACAGCAACACAGTTATTATATCAATATTTAAAAATGAATGCGTACATTGTTTTGACTTCGTGGCTGACAAAATTATGATTCACCTGGAAAGATAGCGTTCATTTGCGCTAGAATAACCATCGTTTTGCATTTTAGTAATAAATATTAAGCGTTTTTATCTGTCCTTTTATAATGTTTAGCGCTAAAAATATTCTCTACGCGCGTAAACCTGTCACAATACCGCTCTTTTTTTATTGTCTTATTTTCGCGTAGCATCGTTCGTCGTAGTCTAGTCATATTAACAAAGTAGTAATGTCTAAACAAAGTCAAGAGAACTCGTGGTCTTGATTTATTGCTGGTTTATCTAATTTAAAGTTAGGTCTAAGTGTAGTGTTTGGCTACTAAAATATTTCAGGTGGGTGATGTAGGTCTCAAAAATTAAAATGATAGATTTAGTGTAGGTTTGCTTCTATTTTAGTCCTGTTTTAGTCTTACTCTGGTTGAGGGTTATTTTGGACATATAAATCACTGGTCATACCTGGATTTAGTTTTTATTTAAAGTACTATTTTGTTCCAGTTTAGTAGTTCAGTGTGTAAGACATACTTGACTAAATTCTAAAATTTTGTAGCTTGAGCTTTGGGTACATGGTTAATATTTGATTTATTTATTTATCATTAACAATCTGAGTTGCATTGGATGTGTCTGCTTAAATTGTGTTTCTAATACAATATTTTTGTCATAGCAGAGAAAATGAAAAAATCTGTCTTTTTCCCTGGCCGAGTCAGTGTGTTCTTCTGCAAGGGCCCGCTGGGTTTCCTGCGGCAGGACCCATCTGAGGAGGCCAAGCGGATCAAAGAGGACCCATCTCTACGCGACCAGTCTGCGCCTGTGAAGCAGGAGACGGTGAAGCAGAACGCCCTCACAGTGGTCCGGATGAGAGGAGGAGACGCTTTGGACGAGACGGAGGTTCTGGGCGAGTACATCCTGCAGTTCGGGAAGTACAAGGGCAAGCGGTTCCGGTGGCTCTTGGAGAATGACGTGGGGTACACCGTCTATCTCATCCAGAGTCACTTCAAAGAGGAGGCTGCTGGAGTGGTTGTGGCTGAGCGGCATAGCAAAGACAGTCTCATGTCTTTTCTACACTATGCCCTCAGCTTCAAGGAGATTAACTCCCTCCTTGAGTATGAGGCACAAAAAACAGCTGTGCCAACTCCAGCGGCAGAGGATGATCAGCTGGTGGGATTTGGGGCCCGTGCCAGCAGGACTTGGAGAGACGTCTGGGAGAGCAGGGATGATGGTTATGCCGCCTTCATCCTGAGAAGGAAGTGTGTCCCAGGTACGAAGATGCACAGACTTCAGCTGTACCTGAGGAAGAAGCAGGAGCAGCCTTCCACCACCACCTCCTCTGTCTCCATCAGCCCTGCTGTTTCCACCCCCACTTCTGCAGAACCCCTGGGTGAGTAAATTCTCTGCTGCTTGCACAGTGTACTTAACACACTGCGTGTATTTTGTCTTCGAAACATAACAATGTTTTTTGTGTTTAGCTATGGATGATGATGAAGAGCTGGAGAGGGCTATGCTGAGCATCTCCTCATCAGGGGAACATATGGATAAGTGTAAGTTAAAGCTACATTCCCTTTTTACATAGCTTTGTTGTACCTTGTATTTAGTATTTTGTATTTGTCTTACAGCTGTGTCTGCACCACCACCTGTAGATGCACAGCACCAACAGGCCTCAGGTTCAGAGAGAAGTTGTTCACTGGTGTCCTGCCTTAAAGGGCACTTTTGGGACATGTTGTGGTCCCATGCATGAGTTAAATTGTTGACCACGTTCTGGTCCTGTTCTCTTGTGCCTTTCATGTGTCTTCTCCCTAAAGTCCAAGTGACTATGAATTGATACCATCTTCAGGAGAGTAAGTATTATTTTTCTTTTGCATAGTGATGAATGTGAATGAACTGGTGAGTGGTGATTTGTGTAATAACACTTGAGTACGTGTGTGCTTCCCCTGCTCAAATTATTGTCTTATACAATGTGGACTAACACTGAAATACGTGTTTAATATGGTCAATATTCTAAAAGCTAAACATTTAGAAAAAGTCTTAACAAATGAGCAGTAGAAGTAACAAATTGTATGGCGTGTGCTTCTCTACTAACGTAGTATAAAATAATGTAACTGAAACTGATGCTTTTTCTCTGTCTTCTGATATCAGCTACACAGTCCACACCATCTGTTGTGGAGAAATCAGGAGATGGTAAAGGCTCTAAATTATGTTTATCAGTAACTATAATCTGTAATGACTGTATATACAGTAAAAAAAATGACACATATTCTCTGTCCTTAAGCTGCGCTGCCATCCAAAAAGACTGTGCCTCTTCCGAAAGAGCTGGTGTTCCTGTTGCCTGCAGAGCCCAAAAACACTTCGGTGCCTGCTCAAGGTCTGTTATTGTAGCAGAGAAAAATATGTAAATATGGTTTACAATATTTTTAGTTTGTTTTTTCTTGTTTTAGGAATTCCTTCCACTACCGAGAATCCAGCTTCAGCTCTCGTAGTAGAACCTCCAAGTGGGGAGAGACCCCAAAGTGAGTGAGATATAGTAGCAGTACTTTATGTTATGAGATTTGTGTTATTTCCCACAGTTTGTTAAAATAAAATAGATGTCTAAACATGTAAATCATGCATGTATATTTACTGTTAAAGAGAAGAAATACACACTTGGAATCTTATATGAATATTATATATTATTATATATTAATATTCAGCCCAGTATACAATGTTTTATGGAAAACATGGTGACATAAATTGTCTCATTTATAAAACATTACTCATACATTGAATACTTTTTTCATTAACCAGGCCCTCTACCTGTCCAGCCTCCAGTTCAGCCTACAGCTGCCATTAATAGGCCTCCTCCACCGCAGCTTGCCTCCCACAACCAGGAGCTCAACCAGTGGAACTGCTCCCACCAGCAGAGGACATGGATGAAGCTTGAGCTGGAGTCCATGGGTCTGTGGCCAGGCTCTCGCCCCGTGAGCAACCTGATGAAGACCTTCTCCCTGTGGCGCTTACCTCCACAGCCTGAACTGATAGACAGCACCAGTGATATGCCGTCCTCCAAGTATTTCCAGCTCCATCCTTTTTTCATCTGGAAGCCGGAGAGTGACTACTTGATGGGGCGGCTCAGAAACAACTACACCTTGCCATGCAGTGGGGACTGTGCCCACCCTCATGTTGTCTCTGCTGGCGTAGGAAGACCGCGGGTGATAGTTGGCATCACTGGACAGTACTACCTGCTGTCATCAAGGTTGTGCTGTAAGAGATGCAGAAGGAGGTGGTATGCTGACAACCCTCTGTGGCTGGAAAAACTTCCACAGAGATTTACCAACCTGTTGCCAGCATTACTTACCTACAAGAAGGCCATCTGTAAGTCTGTCCTGGATGAGCTATAGCTGGATGAGTATATAATAAATATTCTTTTTGAAAACATGTACACTATAAAATCTGATAATCTTGTTTATTACTTGTGTGTGTTCTTTGCAATCATAAATGACCAAAAATAAATAAATTTTTTGACTTAAAGTTATTTTGTATTTGTTTACTTCACACACTAATATTGATATATATATATATATATATATATATATATATATATATATATATATATATATAGAGATAGAGAGAGAGAGAGAGAGAGCGCATTACAGTTACTTCTCCTGAGACTGACTTGACCCCATCGCTGTCTAGTGCATACCCCCTGTAGTTTTCTGAACCCCAGGACACTTGAAGTGTGTTTGGCTAATTGTTGTGAAAGCTCCTGTCCCGCCCTCTTCAGAGGGCATTCACAGGTCACCATTTGGGACCCTGCCTTTGTTGATCAAAAAGACCCTAATATCCTGTATTAGTGAATTTTTTACTCACACAGTCTTCTTCCTGCTAGCGTTCATACAGATATGAGATTATTGACATAAGATACATGGAGAACATGTAAGCTCTACCAGATTGTCTCATATGTGTTCTGATCACCATAAAACATGGCATCACATGCTTTCATTTTTCATCACTGCGCAGTTAGTGTTCAAGATCCATTCCTCCGCGGTCTTCGGCAGAAGTGCGCATTTCGTTGAATTGTGACTCAAAGCACATGACCGACGGGCTAAACTCTGATTGGCTAGTGCTCTGTGCTCAACACGTGGCTGACAGATTGCGTTCTGATTGGCTGGCAGTCCGTGCCTGCTATTGACAGCTGGCCCCCGCGTGACAGGCAGAGATACTAGCCACTATACTAATGAGGCACTGAAAGTTATTTTATCCTACCTCCCCTTTTTTAGCTTGCTTCCTCTTTGCCAACATTTCATTGCAACAGATTTCCACAATTTCACTCTTCCTGCTGAAACACTGAGTTTGACCAGTGCAGTACATTTAAAATCTTGCTAACTGCATCATCTCATGTCAAGGCTGTGACGAGATGCTGAGTGTATCTCTCTGAGGCCTCAGCAGGACCAGCTTTGATAGAGATGCTGATTCAGTGCCTGCACCATTCTTAACATTCATCTGATAAGTACTTTGCATTTATCTCAGAAACTCTGTAGCAATCTTTGACAGAAAACAATCATTTTGCAATCAGTTGTATTAGTGCAAACTGCTCTTTTGTTCAATTACATGTAATTGCTACACATGCTTTTAGCAAGTGTGATCAAAAAGTTTCTTTGTGATTTCAAACTGTGGAGCTTGAATGTGTGACTTTGAGAGATCTAAATCCTGTTTACAGTAACTTGAGTATGACTGTTCCTGGTTGTAATAACTTTGCAAACTCAAAGCAGACTGCAGCAATTTTGCACTTCTTGATGCTATGTACTTTCCACACAGAACCGTTTCCAGTTGGATGGCAAAGGAGCACTGTATTTAAAGTTTTGTGTTAGGCCAATGTGATAACCATTACACTACAGAAGCTGAAAGAAGCTTCTCTGGTGTTTTGTCTTTCGCAAAACTGCCACACACCTCCTAAAAGCCTAACTGGGTACTAGGAATCTACTAATTTTTCAGATCGGGCCACAGATGCACACTCTACGGTCCATGTTGCTACGCACTGCGGCAGCGTGAAGAGCAGGCCCTTAATAAATTTGCTGTAGATGCGATGCAGTGCAGTTTTTCTGGGGCCCTTCTCCCGGAGAGGCTTCTGCTCCATCATCCAGGCCCCGGTTGTGGGGGACTACACTGGCCCAGTTCAGGGGCCCCTGTACATTTGAAGTTAAGTTAAGACGAGGTAAGACGAGACAAGTAGGAAATGGTGGGCATAAAGACACAAATATATATCCAGTCTTTGAAAACTGGGGACTCAGATTTTAATTTGCATCAGAAGTACTTCTGTGTATCTCTTTTCATCGTAATTTCACTCTAAACAATTATTATATTCTCTGTGAAAGTGCTAGTCCTTTAATTCTTGTTTATTGTCACTGGGTCAGTTTGTCCACAGCCCTGTGCTACACTGTCCCCTCTACATCACCAGCTCTGCTCAGTTCCTCCTGGAGCAGCTCAGTCTGCAAGCTACTAAATAAAAATCAAGTTAATGCTAAAAATCTATGCTAACATGAAGCTATCCTTACTGATGCAATAATATGCTACTTACAATACTACACTAACTATACTAATTAACAACGAGGCCATAAATAAAAAGAAATATTCGAAATAACTATATACTGTATTACGGATTATAAATCGCTCCGGAGTATAAATCGCACCAACCAAAACATGCATAATAAAGAAGAAAAAAACATATATAAGTCGCACCGGACTATAGGTCGCATTTTTGGGGAAATTTATTTCACAAAAGAACAGGCATTTCATCTTGAAAGGCAATTTATAATAATAATAGAATAGAAAACAACAGGGTGAATACGTTATTGGTATGCTAACGTAACACATTGATGGTTATTCAGCTACATGAAGCATAGACAACGATCTGAATACGTGGAGTAACGTAACATATTAACAGTTATTCAGACTTTAAATAAAGCATAAAGACTCACTCCGGAGGTAGACGAAGCGGCGCTTCTTCCTCTTTACATGTTCAGCGATACAGGAGTAGCAGATACACAAGCCTACACTGCCCTCTAGTGGTTGTCAGTGTGAAAATAACGAACGTAAGATTATATATTTTTAAAAAATTCACACATAAGTCGCATCTGAATATAAGTCACACCCCCGGCCAAACTACGTAAAAAACAGCGACTTATACTCCGGAAAATACGGTAAATGGAAATGCTAACTAGACCCTGATATACACTATCCTAATTGTTTTCAACACTCGCTATTCGTTTTTATACCAGGGACAAGAGCTGGTGCCAAATCGTGAGATCACTGACCATACGGGCTTCTCCACCATGTGGGTTTTTGGAGACACTGAGCCATCAGCTCAAATGGTCGCAGGAAAGGGTAAAATGCCTAAACCTAAACTTGTGTAAAGAAATATATAAAGAGCCACATGTCAACATTGTTCCTGTGAAGGGTGAAGAGTTTCTCAGTGTATTACCACTCTCTAGGCATATCGAGAGATCACCGACCATGCGGTCTTCATCCCCATCGTATGTTTTTTTGGAAACACCCCGCCATCAGCTCAAATAAGGTAAGCTCAAAGAGGGTAAGAGACTCTATGCCAACAGAGAAATAACCGACCATACGGGCTTCTCCCATCAGCAAAAAAGATTAAACATGATGCTTAAAAAATCTGGTCAACCTCTGGTGGAGAAGAAGAGGACAAGGAGGTGTTTGTCTTCCATGTTCGTGGCAGTGAACGATACGAAATGTTTTAGAAAAATCAATGATGGCCTTGAGCTGCTTGAAAGCTCCAGTCCATCTGGGTTTTTTAACACTCTCCCAAAAGTAATTATATAACTCTCACCTTCCCTCTCTTTATGTTGTATGTTTCCTTTATATTTTAATTTAGATGTATTAATTTTGTATAATAGTTATTAGTGTGCTTTTTACTCCCGTGACCCTTCCCATTTATTTATATATTATGAATAATTATGTACATAGTTCATTTGTTTAGTTTTTAAAATGTGTGTCTTGCAGGAAAAGCAAAAATGCTCCAATGTAACCTACACTTGTGTAAAGAAATATATAAAGAGCCACATGTCAACATTGTTCCTGTGAAGGGTGAAGAGTTTCTCAGAAGCTGCTTTGAATGTTTTGAGGAGCACGATGTGGATTTCCACTCACTTTGCAAATCGTGAGATCACCGACCATACGGGCTTCTCCCACCAATGTTTTTTTGGAGACACCCAGCCATCAACTCAAACAGTCGCAGGAAACCAAAGAGGGTAAGAGACTCTCTGCCAACAGAGAAATAACCGACCATACTGGCTTCTCCCATCAGCAAAAAAGATCAAAGATCAAATACATCTAATTTATATGTATTCATTTTTGTTATATTATATTTTGTATAGTTATTACTGTGCTTTTTACTCCGTGACCCTTCAACCTCCTCCCTTCTACGCTTGTTGAAGTATGAGCTCTTGAACTACTTCTAAATTCTCATCTATGAACACACACCATAGATGAGAATTTAGAATTCTTTTCTTCCTTTATAACTCATCTTTTGTAGGATCTACATGTTGCATCTTCCTCTCCAAGAATGAGCGATCATAAAACAATTGTCACGGTCTCTCATCCAGGTCCTGACTAGGCCCTTCCCTGCTTATCTTCTGAGATCTGATGGATCAGCATCCACAAGGTGAATGTGAGAAACAACAAAATGGCTGACTGTAATATGTCTTTAATAGACAACTTTTTTTTAGATTGAACACAAAAAACTTAACTTCAGACAAAGTTCCCTTTTTTTTCTTTTTTTCTTCCATAAACTTCTTGTGGACAGGTTGCCAACACTTTAGCGGTGTTTGGGCTTACGAAAGCTGAAGGTAAAACAACATGAGTAAGTGGTCAAAGAAAAGATATTACAGTTTGTCTAAAACTGCTGAAACAAGAAAGCAAGGGTTTAGGTTCATGAAGGTCGAACAACTGAGTTTTGTGTTTACTAATTTGTGAAAAGCATGGAAGGTGAAAATGTGTTTAGGAACTTCAGGATAAAATGTAAGTCCTTATCTTCAGAAAGGTTTAAAGGAAGTGCACTTACCCCAGGAGGAACTAGTACAGGCACCTTTTTGCTCTTCACCAGGTTTTGGTCAGGTTTCTTCAAGCTTCTTTCCCTAAAAAATAAAGCATAAAAAGTCTTTAATTTAATAACATTTAAATAGAGATAAGGAAGTTAACAGAGGTTAAGGATCAGGGCCACACCTCAACCACATCTCCAGCAGCTCCTCCCCTTTTCCCAGCAGCCTATTTAACCAGGAAGTTCATTCATCTCTGCTGGTTATATTCTCTTGACCCACCCCTCTCTCCCTCTATCAGGGCTACCTCTATTACACTGGAGGACAGGGGGGTCCTGAGTCTGCTGGGTGAACTACAGAGATGGAGCCTTCATTCATCTATCAGCCTTCATTCCTTCATCATTGTTAATAAATATTTGTAACCTACTCTGTTGTGGTGTGTTCCTTGCTAGAGAATTATAAGACCAACCCTAACCCATGTTTTCAGAAACAAACAATCGTAAACACCCAGTTTCTAGATAGAAGTCACTTCACTGTGGAAATCTACTGAAATATAGGTTTGGCTGTACTTCCTCTACT
>JAWCTZ010000041.1:0-67500 GCA_036850595.1 Rhyacichthys aspro | reverse complement strand
ACATATTCTTACATGGAAAGTAACACTGAACACCTTTGGTAATAATCTGTTCATGTAAAGTCACACAGCTCACCTACTGCTTAATGCAATACAGTTTGTTACAGATTCTCCTTGCACTTTCATTATGCATAATTTCATTATGCATAAATTCAACATTGACCTGATTTATGCATGTAGCACGGATGCAGTACATGCTCTGAAGTCAATGGGCTGACTGTGGCTAATAATAGTGCACTTGATACAGAACACAGTATTATATGGAAGAACAACAGTAGTGTACAGGAAATAAATAATAAAACCTTCACAACAAAAAGTTCAATGGTTAAGGCAGGGATCCTGTGTGGTACAAGGATTCTGTGGGTTCTTCACCCAACTGTCCAAAGACATATGTATTATGGCATCAAGGCATTCTAGAATCCTTTATGACATTATTACATTCTAAGATCACTTATGACAACATGACATAGAAACTCTTATGACATCATGGCACTCTAGAATCCCTTATGACAACATGAAACTTCAATAATCAAACTCTTTTGACAGGGCATCTTAGAAACCATTATGACAACATGAGATTGTAGAAAGACTTATAACATCATTACATTTTAGAATCCCTTATGACAACATTACATTCTAGAGTCCCATATGACAATATTAAATTCTAGATTCCCTTATGACAACATTACATTCTAGAATCTCTTATGACAACATTACATTCTAGAATCCCTCATGACAACATTACATTCTAGAATCTGTTATGACAACATTGCATTCTAGATTCCCATATGACAACATTACATTCTAGAATCCCTTATGACAGGGGTGGGCAAACTTTTTGGCTCAAGAGCCACACTGGGTTTTAAAAACGGGCCGGACCAGTATGTATATCTATAAACTAATACAAATTACACAAGAAAACCTGTTAAGTTAGTTAGTAAAATGTTTAGTGGAAAGGTGGTGGCTGATATTATGTCATTTGAAAACTGCAACGGTTTCTTGGCAAATAACACAAAAGGCTATTGTCTGGACTTCAGTTAAAAATATCTCTGTCCATTCCATATTAAAAACTTGAAGTGTGAATGGATATTTTCTGTATGTAGATATGGTGGTCGCTTTAGTAAAAGTTCAAGGCACATATATGCTTGGGAGGCCACATTACACAACTCAACGGGCCGCATGTGGCCCCCGGGCCTTAGTTTGCCCAACACTGCATTATTACAGCATTACATTCTAGAGTCCCATATGACAGCATTACATTCTTGATCCCTATATGACAACATTACATTCTAGAATCCCTTATGACATTACATTCTAAAATCCTTTATGACAACATTACATTCTAGAGTCCCATATGACAGCATTACATTCTTGATCCCTATATGACAACATTACATTCTAGAATCCCTTATGACATTACATTCTAGAATCCCTTATGACAACATTACAATCAAGAATCCTATATGACAACATTACATTCTAGAATCCCTTATGACATTACATTCTAGAATCCCTTATGACAACATTACATTCTAGAATCCCTTATGACAACATTACATTCTAGAATCCCTCATGACAACATTACATTCTAGAATCCCTCATGACAACATTACATTCTAGAATCCCATATGACAGCATTACATTCTAGAATCCCTTATTCAATTCAATTCAATTCAAAAGGTTTATTGTCATATGTACAGTATAGAAACAGGTTTCCCTGTACAATGAAAGTCTTTCTTTGCTGTCCACAGTGAATGACATGTAGAAGATAGAATAAAAATAAAAAAATAAAATAAATCCTAAGTATAAAAAATTGTTAATTCTAAGTACAAATGATTTCTAAGGACAATGCAGTTTCTAAGTACAGTGCAAATTAGAAGCAGAGTATGATGGGAATTATATACATAACTGTACAGTAAAGTGCAAATGAGCTGTATAGTGCAACATAAGCGGTATGTGCAATCGGCATTAATGTGCTAGTGAACATGTAAAGTTTAAACAGTCAGCTGTAAGTGAACAGTGGGGATAGTCCATGATTCCTGTCAGCTGTTCAGGAGTCTGATGGCGGAAGGAAAGAAAGAGTTCTTCAGTCTTGTAGTCCTGCATTTCACACTCCTGTACCTCCGGCCTGAGGGTAGAAGTGTGAACAGTGTGTGTTGGGGGTGGGTGGGGTCCTTGATGATGGAGGCAGCTCTCCTGTGGACTCTGCGCTGGTAGATGCTCTGCAGAGTGGGCAATGGAGTCCTGGTGATCTTCTCAGCAGTCTTCACCACTCTCTGCAGGCGTCTGCGGTCCAAAGCTGTGGTGCTGCCGTACCACACGGTGATGCAGCTGGTCAGGATGCTCTCAACAATGCAGCTGTAGAAGTTGCTGAGGATCTTAGGCGACATGCCAAATTTCCTCAGCCTCCTCAGGAAGTACAGCCGCTGCTGAGCCTTCTTGACCAGCTGCGTGGTGTTGAATGTCCAGGTGAGGTCCTCACTGATGTGGATCCCCAGGTACTTGAAGCTGCTCACCCTCTCCACTTCAAGCTCCCGGATGAATAGTGGTTGATGAGGGCTCCTTTCCCTCCTCATGTCCACTATCAGCTCCTTTGTCTTGTCCGTGTTGAGGGTGAGGTTGTTGTGGTCACACCATGACACTTCCTCTCTGTGCTGTGGTTGGGGGTCTCGAAGCGGGTGTAGAATGTGTTGAGGTCATCCGGCAGGCTGTCTGAGGAGCTGATGGTGCTGGTGTTGGTCCTGTAGTCTGTGATGTGTTACAGGCCCTGCCACATCCGCCCAGGGTCCGCAGTTGAGTAGAAGCTGTCAAGCTTCTCTCTGTACTGCCTCTTGGCCGATGTGATGGCTTTCTCAGTCCGTACTTTGCTGCTTTGTATTCCGTCTCATTGCCAGATGTAAATGCACGAGCGGGGCACGCAGCATCTGACGTACATGACTGTTTATCCAGGGCTTCTCATTGGGGAACTTTCTGACTTGTATGGTGGGTACAATGTTGTTAACACAAGTGCTGATGTACCCAGTAACATACTCAGCATAGTCCTGTACGCTGACAGAGGAGTCCTCCAGCGTGGCTGCAGCCTCAAACACATCCCAATCAGTCCTTGCAAAGCAGTCCTGCAGGGTGCTTTCAGCCTCCGGGGTCCAGTGTTTAACCTGTTTGGTGACAGGGTTCGTTTGTTTAAGTCTTTGTCTGTAGGCCGGGTACAGGAACAAAGAGATGTGGTCTGACTGTCCGAAGTGGGGGCGGGGTGCAGCCCTGTACGCAGCCCGTATGTTGCTGTAAACATGGTCCAGGGTGTTTTTCTCGCGGGTGGGAATGTCCACATGCTGGAAATATTTGGGCAGTACAGTCCGTAAATTGCACTGGTTGAAGTCTCCAGCGACAATGAAAACAGCGTCAGGATGAGCCGTCTCCACCGCGCTGATGACGTCATGGAGCTTGCCGAGCGCAACTGTGGAATTGGCACGCGGAGGGATGTAAACAGCAGCCAAAAACACAGTAGTGAATTCCCTCGGTAGGTAATAGGGACGGCACTTCAGCAGTAAAACCTCCACGTCTGGTGAGCAGTTCTTGTGGCCCGTATGTCTCTGCACCACGCATTGTTGACAAACACACACACGCCTCCCCCTTTCGGCTTACCGGAAGCTGCAGTCCGGTCTCCGCGGTGTACCGAGTGAGTCTCTAGCTGAACCACAGATTCTGGGACTTTGTCAGAAAGCCAGGTTTCTGTGAAAATAAGAGCGCAGCACTCTCGTATTTCCCGCTGTGTTGTAATCCTGGTTCTAAGCTCGTCCAGTTTGTTCTCCAGAGACCGCACGTTTGCTAGCAAGAGGCTGGGCAGCGGTGGTCGGCTAGCTCGGGCTTTGAGCCTAGCATGGAGTCCCCCCCTCTTGCCTCGCGTGCGTCGCCGTCTCCGAAGCGCCATTCCGGCGTCAGCTAGCTCACTCGAGGTCGGTGCTTCGGGGCCTTCGTGGGGGTGAAGGCGGTGGCTGCGGGAGCGAACAATGAGTTGCAGCTCCGGTGGTATGAATCCATCAAAATTAAACTAGTGGTGTGAATGAGCAATGTCCAGTAATTCCTGTCGGCTGTATGTAAAAATGCACATTGTGCACTGCATAAGAAGAAAACTAAGAACGCCCTAATAGAAGAAAAAATGAAGAAAAGCCGGCATTCGTGAGTGGAGCGAGCAAACACGTCGAGTATCATGGATCTCTTATGACAACATTACATTCTAGAATCACTCATGGCAACATTACATTCTAGAATCCCTTATGACAACATTACATTCTAGAATCCCTCATGACAACATTACATTCTAGAGTCCCATATGACAACATTACATTCTAGAGTCCCATATGACAACATTACATTCTAGAGTCCCATATGACAACATTACATTCTAGAATCCCATATCACAGCATTACATTCTAGAATCCCTTATGACAACATTACATTCTTGATCCCTATTTGACAACATTACATTCTAGAATCCCATATGACAACATTACATTCTAGAGTCCCATATGACAACATTACATTCTTGATCCCTATTTGACAACATTACATTCTAGAATCCCATATGACAACATTACATTCTAGAGTTCCATATGACAACATTACATTCTAGAGACCTTTATGACATTACATTCTAGAGTTCCATATGACAACATTACATTCTAGAATCCCTCATGACAACATTACATTCTAGAGTGCCATATGACAACATTACATTCTAGAGTCCCATATGACAACATTACATTCTAGAATCCCTCATGACAACATTACATTCTAGAGTGCCATATGACAACATTACATTCTAGAGTCCCATATGACAAAATTACATTCTAGAATCCCTCATTACAACATTACATTCTAGAGTTCCTTATGACAACATTACATTCTAGAGACCTTTATGACATTACATTCTAGAATCCCTTATGACAACATTACATTCTAGAATCCCATATGACAACATTACATTCTAGACTCCCTTATGACATAATTACATTCTAGAATCCCTTATGACAACATTACATTCTAGAATCCCATATGACAACATTACATTCTAGAATCCCTTATGACAACATTACATTCTAGAATCCCATATGACAAAATTACATTCTAGAATCCCATATGACAAAATTACATTCTAGAATCCCTATATGACAACATTACAGTAGATCAGGGACGCTCAGTTTGCCATTTTTAGACTCCAGTCTAATGAGCCTTCCATCCGGCCTTTGCCCCTGCACACATCAGAATAGAGCAAATCGCATTATGGTTGGCCATACAGTTCCTTTTAAGGACCGGACAGAGGCTTATAATGTGTGCCAGGGTTTCTTTCGCCTGACCACACAGGCGGCACATCGCTGAGAGGCCTCTTCCCCTGAGGGTTGAGGCCAGGACCGGGAATGTGTTGGAACGCACCTGGAGCGCCATAATATATTCTGACTCAGTTAAGCCTGCTCTCCCAGGGTCATTTGGGGACTCCCATGCCTCCAGCTTTGCAGCCACGATATATCTCATGTACCTTCAGTTTTAGTAGACCCTTGACAGGGTTGATTCGTACGCCCAGTTACCTGACCGAGTCTTCCAGTTTTATCATGTGCACTTTCTGGCCGTGAAGGGACCAGTCATTGCAGTTATTGAATGTTATATTACGCCCTTCAGATCTGATGTAGAATCCATGGCACTTGTCCACATTGTCTTTGAAGCCTGTTAGGTATGTGAAGGCTTCTAGAATGTCCAGGTTCCTCTGCATGCCCTGCCAGGAGTCACTCAAGAGGACTAGGTCATCGGCAAAGGCCATGGTGGTGATGTTCTTGTCATTTCCGAACTCGAAGCCCTGTCCCTCCGAGTCTAGTAAGTATAGTAGGGGGTCTAGAGACAAGTTAAATAGGAGTGGTGACAGGGGGTCACCTTGTTTGACCCCGGTCTTGATTTCAATAGGTTTTGTAATGCCTTGACCGGTTTTGATTCTGGAGACACGTGTCTTACCATCCGGTCCACACATCGTCGTTTCAAGCTTTCATTTATTAGTCGATGAGATACAAAGGTGTTAGCTAGGTCTATAAAGACCACAGCTAGTTGGCGCCTTCTCATTTTACAGTGTGTTAGGATGCCGTTTACATTCTAGAATCCCTCATGACAACATTACATTCTAGAATCCCTCATGACAACATTACATTCTAGAGTCCCATATGACAACATTACATTCTAGAGTCCCATATGACAACATTACATTCTACAATCCCATATGACAACATTACATTCTAGAGTTCCATATGACAACATTACATTCTAGAGTCCCATATGACAACATTACATTCTACAATCCCATATGACAACATTACATTCTAGAGTTCCATATGACAACATTACATTCTAGAGACCTTTATGATATTACACTCTAGAATCCTATATGACAACATTACATTCTAGAATCCCTCATGACAAAATTACATTCTAGAATCCCTTATGACAACATTAATAATAATAATACATTTTATTTATAGTGCACTTTACATTTGCTGGACAAATCTCAAAGTGCTACATAAAAACAGGCATACATAAAAGAAGAAAAAGAATGATAAAAATATAAATAAAACAGCCTAACTCGGCCTATGGAAGGGCTAAGAGTAGGCTTTTTTAAATAGAAATGTCTTTAGTTCTTTTTTAAAAGCTATTTCAGTCTGTGGGGCCCTAAGGTGGTCTGGGAGGGCATTCCACAGACGAGGAGCTGCAGACTCAAAGGCCCTATCACCCATGGTTTTGAGCCTTGTCCTGGGAGGGAGCAGACGGTGCCTGTGGCCTGACCGGGTTCTGGTGCTGGTGTGCGGAGTGCGGAGTTCTGTGAGGTAGGTGGGGGCGTCACCGTGCAGACAGTGATGGGTGTGAAGGAGGACCTTGTATTCTATACGGAGATGTATGGGGAGCCAGTGAAGTGTGCGGAGGATAGGGGTGATGTGTTCGTATTTCCGCACCCTCATCAAGATCCTGGCTGTTCTGAATGTACTGGAGCTTTTGGATGCTCCTGCCAGGAATCCCGATGAGGAGTGCGTTGCAGTAGTCCAGCCTGGAGGAGACAAAGGCATGGACGAGCTTCTCTGCAGCAGAAAAGGAGAGGGATGGGCGAAGTTTGGCAATATTACGGAGGTGAAAAAGGAAGTTTTGCAAATGTGGTTTATATGATTTTTGAAGGTAAGCTGGGGTCAAACTTTCCCCCAGGTTAGTGACTGCGGGAGAGATGGGAATGTTGTGACCAGAGAATGAAATAGAGGAGATGGGAGAGGTATGGAGCTGGTGTGGGGTACCGATCAAAATAGCTTCGGTTTTGGAGCTGTTTAGCTGCAGGAAGTTTTGACTCATCCATGCCTTTGTCTCCTCCAGGCAGGAGGTAAGGCGGGTGGCAGTGGCAGAGGGGGTGCAAGAGGGAGTGACCTTGATGTAAAGTTGGGTGTCATCAGCATAGCAATGGAACTGGATTCCATGCCTGCTGATGACACGTCCAAGAGGGAGCAGATAAATGGTGAAGAGGGTTGGACCGAGCACTGAGCCCTGAGGGACCCCACAGGTGACTGTGTGGGGTTGAGATTTAGCGTCCCCCAGGGCTACAGACTCGGTCCTTCCCGTGAGGTAGGAGTGGAACCAGTGAAGGGCAGTGCCGGAGAGTCCTGTGTAGTGTTGGAGGCGATGGAGGAGGATGTTGTGATCAATGGTGTCAAACGCAGCAGAGAGGTCGAGAAGGATGAGTAGGGATGGGGAGCCAGAGTCAGAAGCCATCAGCAGGTCGCTCGTGACTCTGATGAGGGCTGTCTCAGTGCTGTGGGAGGGGTGGAAACCAGATTGGAATTGATCATAAAGGCAGCAGGATTTGAGGTGGTTATGTAGTTGGGCGGAAACTATCTTTTCAAGAATTTTGGAGATGTAGGGGAGGTGAGAGATGGGCCGGTAATTTGATAGGGGTTCTGGGTCTAGAGTAGGTTTTTTGAGGTGGGGTCTGATGATAGCTGTTTTTAAGGAAGGTGGAACATGACCGGTTTGGAGAGAGAGGTTGATAATTTTAGTGATTAATGAACTAATTGACTGTTTATGGGCTTTGAGCAGGGAGGAGGGGAGCGGATCCAGGATGCATGAGGAAGGTTTGGATTTCTGGATGATGCTCTCGACCTCCTGCTGCGTTGTGGGGGTGAAGTGGGATAGGTGATGTGTGGTGCCTGAGGTGGGGTAGTCATGTGTTGAAATGGGATTATTGGAGAGAGAGAGAGAGGAATGAATGTGGTCTATTTTTGTCGAAAAGAAGTCCATGAGCCTATTGCAGTGTTCTACTGTGTTGTCAGTTTGTGTGGGTGTCTGTGGTCTGAGGAGATAGTTAATGGTTGAAAACAGTTGCTTTGAATTACCAGGGTTATTGTTAATATGGTTAGAGAAGTGGTCTGATCTGGCTTTTGACAGTGCTTTAGAATATGTGTGTTGATGTTCCCGGTAGGCCAGTTTATGCACCGTCAGTCCTGATTTTATATAGGCCCGTTCCAGGGCCCTCCCAGCTCTTTTCATCTCCCTTAGCTCTGGAGTAAACCAAGGGGCTGAACGAATGAACGACACAGTCCGGGTTGTGAGTGGGGCATGAAGATCCAGGATGGAGCTCAGGCTGCTGTTGTAGAAGTCCATGAGGGCGTTGACTGTTGACTGTGGGGTGGGGAAAGATGTTGTAGGTCCAGGCTAAGGGAGGAAGACTCAATGTTCTTGATGTTTCTGAAGGTGATGAGTCGTTGTGGCTTGGTGAGAGGAGATGAAAGGGGTAGTGTCATACTAATGGCCTGGTGGTCTGAGATCCCCAGGTCATATAAGTGGAGATCGTGTATGGGGATGGAGTTCGTGATGACCAGGTCCAGAGTATGTCCCTTATTGTGAGTGGGAACCTCCACATGTTGTTTTAGACTTAAGCAGTCCAGTACCTGTAGAAAGTCTGCTCCCAGAGGGCAGGAGGGAGAGTCCACATGGATATTAAAATCTCCAAGGATGATGACATTTGTGGATGTTGAGCAGATAGAGAGAAGAAATTCATTTATTTCTGTGATAAAGTTAGGGTGTGGTTTTGGTGGTCGGTAGATAAGAAGTATTGTTATGAGGAAAGGGTGTTTACATTTAAATGCCAAGCACTCAAATGTAGGTGTAATTGGCAGAGGGACGGGGACCAGCTGAAGGTCGGAGCGGTGTATAACCGCCAAACCTCCGCCCCGTCCTGTCATGCATGCCTTCTCCAGGTAATTATAACCAGAAGGGCAGGCTTTGTTTAGCACCAGGAATTCCTCGGGCCTGTGCCAGGTCTCCGTGAGGCACATGAGGTCAATCCCAGTGTCCAAAATGTGGTTATGGATTAGGCTTGCTTTATTTGTAAGTGACTGAGTGTTGAGTAGATCCAGTTTGATAAACGGAGGATTGGTGTGTTTTGGAACGGGCCGGAGAAGGCTGAGGTCTACTCCAGCAGGTGTTCCGCCCCGCCTCCTCCATTGACGCCCGCGCACATCAGGACCAGTCCTGGCTGCACTCTGATGACGTGACCAGTGTGCGACGGTGCGTGCCGGAGACCAGAGTGATGGTATGGAGCTCCCGTTCCTGGTGAAAACAAATCCGCGACGAGACCCTCTGTGGATATAACGAGGACGTCGGAGAAGCCCCAGCTGTCTAATGGCAGAAATATCCAGAGGAACAGTCCAGTTTTTGAGAGCGAGGAGCTGCGCTGCGGAGTATCGGAGCATTGTGCCGGGTGCCACTGTTGTTGTGATGCTAACAGCTAGCCGCAAGCTATGCGCACAGAAGTGGGCAGTTGCAGTGCACGGCAAAAATATCCACAGCAAGACGAGAGTTAAACAACCCAGAAGCCGGACCTTGATCCAGCGGACTATGAAAAAAACTCATACAAGTTGTTGATTAGATGGGTATGGTAGCCACAGCATAGCGCCTGACAAACCACGGTGTAGTGACTAGCGCGCTGACGGCAAACCATGAGGGCTGCAGTCCTCGCGGAGAAATTAAATTACAACCAGTGGAAAACCGACCGAGCCAAGGTACAACCACAGCAGGTAATACCAAGTTCAAAAGCACAGTAGGCTTAAGAGAGGAGTATCAAACGCACACACACAGTGGAGAAGCGGCGAACAACCAGCGCCAGCGTCCTCTCTCCTCGGCAGCGTAATACTACCCAAACTCTCAATCACATCATTCTCTGAGTCAAAAAGATCTTAGTGATAATGAGCGGCTCCTGGCAGGGGATGAGGAGGAACCTGGGGATCCTGGAAACCTTTGGATCCCTCATGGGCTTCAGGGTGAATGTTGGGAAGTGCCACGGATTCCTCATTGGTTCCTCCGGTGGAAGAGTCACAATCAACAACTGTCTCATTTGGTCCCTTCACGGCCAAAACATCCCCATGGTTGGTCCTGATCAATCGGTGTGTTATCTGGGAGTCCAGATCAACCCAGTTAAGGGCGTTTTGAAACTGGCAGTACACCAACGGCTTGAAGGTCTCCTGGCTAAAGTCACCGCGGCCCCACTAAAACCAACACAACGCCTTGAGATCCTCAAAGCCTACCTCGTCCCGAGGATTGTCTATACTGCCGACCATGGCCAGATAAGACCCACGGCCTTGGCGGAAAGTGATAAGTGCATCGGAGAGAGGTGAAAAAGTGGTTTCACCTGGCGCACTTCACCACGGATGGCCTGCTCTATTCAAAGTGTTCTGATGGGGGCATGGGTATTCAAAAGCTGGCCAGCCTCATCCCGGACGTCCAGATTAGACGAATGATCAAAATGGTTTAAATGGAGGATGAGGCAACTAACGAGGTGGCCAGGCTCACATCCATCAAGCCCAAAATTCTCCGGTTGTGGAAGGGGTTAACCAGAGAAAATGTCCATCAGAACACTGCGGAAATTGAAGACCTTGACCCCGTGAGAGTGTCTTCAACTGCCTTAAGGGCTGCAGAATTTGAGAGATGGGGTGTTTCTCAATGTCAAGGCACCTTGCCTTCGAAGCCACTTCCTTCGAAGCCACTTCCTCCGAAGCAAAGGCTAGTGTCCTTCCTTGGTTCAAATTAACCCCAAATGGAACAGGCTTCCAAGTGAACGAGCCGCGTCATCGAAAAGTCCCGCCTTCTACGTACACCTTCTGTTTACATTCACACCCACGGGAGTAAGGACTACAGTGGAAAGCCCACGATAGAAAAATTGCTTTTTATTTGACATTTTATGAAAATAAAGGTGGAACGGGAGAAGGAGCAGAGGCACCTTGTGGCTTGTTGCCGTCGGAGGTTGTAGCGGCTGGACAGGTACGTAAATGTGCTGTTAATAAAGCTAATAAGCCTCACAAGCTAGTGCCTGTCAGCTGCAGAACTCCAGCATAATACCAGGCTCTGACTGAAGTAAGACCATTGGCTGCTGTGACAGCTACAATACTTGTCTTGTCAATAATAATAACCATAATAATAGTTTAATGATCAATAGTAATGCAGTCCTCTGAAACAGATCTCTCTTCTCATGTATGATTTCATTTACCATTTACTTTAAGTATCCTTTTGTTTTACAGTAAGAGTGTTTATTTGAAAGAATATATCAGATCAATGAACAATAAACCCTACTTCTTTCTCTGTTGCTCAGGTCTCCTATTACTTGATTTGTAAGTGTCCTGCGGCATTTCTATCATGGGGAAGACATCAGAACAGAGGGACATTCAACGTTGTGTTTTATATGTTTCATGTTTGTATACCTCATTTGAGTATATTTTATATGTGAATTTGCATTAAATTATCAAATTACTGAATTTTGCGTGCAACTGTTCTGTACACATCACACAACTACTTTAGTTTTATGAGCAAAATACAAACAGAGGAGTTGATGAACGTCTCTGTTAATTCCTTCGTCCCTGCAAAACTGCAAAATGAAAATATTCTTTTTTATACTGGTAAAGGTTTTGATTCTCTAATGAAATGAACGAGATAAAATAAAATTAAAACAGACTTTTTAAAAAGCTTAATAAACACTCGTAATGTAACTTTTCACTGTACAGAGGGGGGTGGCACCTGCTAGCTACCGAAGCTACTAGCAGCGATAAATGACCGCGCTAAAAATAGCTCAAAACTGCTTTTTACGCAACAGGGTGAAAGCACTATTTAAATACAAAAATTTCGATTATAAATATCAAAGTTATACTAACTTCTAAACTTAAAATCGTTGTTAGAAAGTGCCGCATCTTTGCCCCGCTATTTTTTTAAATAAGCGGCGCGGTGCATTATGGGCAATCTTCGGACGGCGAAGGCACCGAAGGAACCACAGATGTATCCTTGGTATTCTGGCCCAACGGAGGACACATGCCTTGGTAGGCGGTGAACATTGGAACACGCCTTCGGCAGCAGGTGATGATGTGGATGCCTTCCCCAGCGCCTTCGAAGGCAAGGTGCCTTGACTTTGAGAAACACCCATGGACTGGACTCCACTCCCAGGGCCTGGGAATAAGTGCGTTTAAGGGCGACAAAATATCAAACCGCTGGTGTAGCGATCCCAAGGTAACTGGTTTGACCGAGGCCGAATACATCCTGGCGCTCCAGCTGCGGACCAACACGTTTCCAGTCTTGGCCTCAGTCCTTAAGGGGAAGGACTCACCCACCATATGTCGCCTATGTCGGCAGGTGAAAGAAACCTTGCCACACATTGTAAGCCTCTGCCCGATCCTTAAGCGGAACCGGATGGCCAACCACAACCACATTGGCTCAATGCTGGCCCTAATGGGTAAAAAGGCAGGCTGGAAACCTTAGGTGGAGCCCAGATTAACATACAGTGACGGCAATATTGGTGTCCCGGACCTCCTCCTGGTCAAGAATAACAGAGCCTTGGTGATAGATGTGGCCATTTGCTTTGAGAAAGACACTCGGACACTAGGAGGAATGGCTGCGTATAAAAAGTCCAAATACAAACCAATTACTGAGGCTGTCAAAACTCTCCACCCGACAGCCACTGACATTGGTATATGGGGGTTCCCACTTGGCGCCAGGGGCAAGTGGCATCCGGAGAACAACACCCTGTTATCTGAAATGGGCTTGTCCAAACATCGGGTTAAACAAATGAGCTATAAGTTCTCCAAAATGGCCCTGTTGGGTACAATCAGGATGTGCAAATTGTTCAAGAGGCTGGTCCTCGAAGGTTGAATGCGGTCCGTTATTGTAAATAGTTCGCTTAGGTAGGGCCCTTGTAAATAGTTAGGGCCCTGCCAGGAGGGACTACCAATAAGTGGGAGGCCTCGGCCGACCGTGAAATACCACTACTCTTATCGTTTTTTCACTTACCCAGTGAGGCGGGGAGGCGAGCCCCGAGCGGGCTCTCGCTTCTGGTGTGACCCGCTCCGGGGACAGTGGCAGGTGGGGAGTTTGACTGGGGCGGTACACCTGTCAAACGGTAACGCAGGTGTCCTAAGGCGAGCTCAGGGAGGACAGAAACCTCCCGTGGGGCAGAAGGGCAAAAGCTCGCTTGATCTTGATTTTCAGTATGAATACAGACCGTGAAAGTGGGGCCTCACATGAAAATGCAGCACCTCAATTTGGTTTTATTTGTTCACAGGAAAAAAAAAAGTGGAACATGTTTTGGAACCTTCTTGAACTTGAAGCAACACCTAAAAGGCGCCCACACAATTCCAAACAGAGAGGAGTTCAGCTCCTTATGAAATACTGGAATGCACGGTGAGATTAAGATTTTTCTTTTATGTTTATGCCACATGCATGGGCGTATGCACGTTAATATTCCATGATGATTTGCATAGATTTTCATTACTTGTTGTTTCATTTCCTACAACAGAACCACAGAAAACTTGGATTGTAAAATATGTGGGAAGACAAAGCTTTCCCGCCTTGATAAGCACCTCCAAGACTCACGTAACATGGGTTCAGGAGAGGTACTTATGTTTAATTGTTTGTCGTTTGAATCCTTCTTCAAGTGTTTTTCTCAGATAAAGTTGGTTTAATATTAGTTGTAAGTAACCCTTGTCATATTTTGTCGTGTATAAAGACACTGTATTTTAATTTTTTTGTTACTTTGTTTTTGGTTGGAATCGGCCTACTTCCTGTCTCAGTATGTGTATCTCATGTGTAATTTTATTTTTTGATGAGTTACTTCCTGTTTCGCGTTATTGTAAACATTAGCTTAACATCGAAGTGACGGTGTGACGGATCAACTGGTGAATCCAGTTAACTGGCGACATGCAGATGTTTTTGTGAGCGTGCCTTTTTAGGACCCACTTTCCCAAACCAGGAAATTAACGTATTATTTCGTCTTAAATTACATTGATGTGATTATTTTACGGCGTATCATTCTATAGTGATGTCCCTTTTGGTACCGATAAGAAAGAATGCACGTAGACGGCTTCTTTGAGAGAGCAGTGTGTGGATTGTATCACGATGTGAACACGAGTGTGCTGTCACCAGTTGATCCAGCCGATCTCTGTTTAACCAGCGTAACATGAGAAACAACTTTAAAATCAAGAAAATGCCACAGAAGGAATTAAAATGGTGTGGATATGTTGCTCATGTTTGTGCAACTTTTACTGAATGGTGGAGTTAGCCTACTTTTAAAACTTAACTGAGTTATCTTGAATTATCACAATACAATAGGCATATGGTAGGCTATAATGAGGATAAAATAGTTTACGGTTACTTTTTAATTTCTTGACGCACTCTATTTAACCCCTTACAATACAAAGTGATATAAAAATGCCCTTAATGAATAAATCTGTATAAATATTGCTACTGTCTCCCTCTGAAATAATGAAACGTAAAAAAAAAACTGTAAATGCAGTGAATTGCTACAGTAAGTGGTCACAATAAATGACATTTTGCCAGTGTGTTAAAGTGTGACTAGAAACATGTCATGTAAAACTGGATGTTTTCGAAGCAAGCAGATTGGTCAGGCTTGAGTAGAGCTCAAAAAATGAAATTTATTTACAAAAGAAGAACTTTACAGAACAGAAACATCCTAGGACTTAAAAAAAAGAACAGAAGACCAACAAAAATTAACAGTGCAGCCTCACAGCAAACTGCCCCTCTCTTTTCTTTCAATTCTCCTCACACTTTTCACAGCCTCACCTGCCTGGAAGGCACCATCAGCCTCCAGGGAATGGAGGAAGGTGAACTGGGCCCTAACAAAACAAAACCCAACACAACTGCAATAATCAATACAAAAATCACACCATACTAAACTATATGCAAAGTAATACAATTAACACATCAATACAATAATGAAAAATACCCCTTTAAAAGAAACATAAATGTAACTCCCCTCTAAACTGATTCCCAGTGCTGCAGCCCAATGAACACAGGTGTCCTCACTCTCCCCCTGATTCTCAGCTGACAGCACCCCAAAATAAACAAAACAGAGAAATCCCAAAACCACTCAACTAAGCAATAAAGAAAGAATAACAGACATAATCAATATAATCAAATCAACATAATTCCAACATATCAAAAATAGGACTCAGTGAAAGGGGAAAATATAACCCTTTCAAAAAACACAGGAAGGAAACCGAAAACCATTGTTGAAAGTGTCCCAAGTTAACCTGGGAGTTAGCCACAAGACAACCTCAGAGTCTGATCTCTCCGAAGAAATCATGCAGTGATATTATTCCTCGATTTGTCTGAAGAGAGGCTAACGTGTAATGTACCGTGGGGTAATGTGCTCTCATCTGTTTGTTCCTGTTAATATTTTTGTCCACAGGCTGAACATTGTCGCCTGCAGATGTCTGTCCCAGGTGGATGGCTTGTCTGAGACAAGCTTGTTCCATGTTCTTTGAAGACAGGATTTAAGGACATATATGAGAGACCAAAAACACAATTGCACAATACAATGAACAATCAAAAAAAATTGTGCCATTTAACTTTTCCACCAACCCATTTGTTTGGGGATGGTAAGAGGAACAAAGGCTTCTTGTTATGCCAAGGGTGGCACAGAGCCCATGATTGATCTAAAAAAAGACAAATGAGACAAATGAGCTCAAGCAAGGCTAAATATTTAAGATAAATTAACACACACTATACTTTGTTGCAGAACTCAGAGCCCTGGTCTGTCAGCAGTCTTTTAGGTGCACCAAATTTGTAAAAGAAGTATGTAATACAATTTGTCACTTCAACTGCATTTTTACTTTTTAGTGGGTAAGCCTCAGCCCATTTAGAGAAATAATCAACCATGACACATATGTACTGGTTGCCACCATCTGTTAGAGTAAGTTTACCCACCAAGTCCATCCCACCAGCTCCAGAGGTTCTGATACCTGTAGGTCCAAACAAGTTACAATTTTCTGTCTAAAAAACCCCAAACATATTACTCAAAAAATACTACATTACCTCAATTGCGTAATTTTTTTTCTCCTTTATTGTGGAAACTGCCCTTTTTAATTGGCATGGGGGACACTGGACTATCTTTAAGGACATACAAAAATCACATATAAAGTCCATTCTGTAACATACAGTATAAAACACAAGATGCACTTATCCATTTTCTTATGTCCCCTTCTATTCCAGGCCAGTAGTAATGTTTGATTATGGCATCATGTGTTTTTTTCCAGCCAAAGTGTCACCCAAGGCAACATCTAAGCCATCTAATTTAGGAATATAAAGAAATATGTCAGAAATTATATGGAGCATTTTATTAAACATGGGGAAGTCTTTACCTTTGAGGACGAAGGTGTCAGCTCTTCACCTCACTGTGTACTTCTCCTTGGAAGTACAACCTTCAGGGTACTTCATATTAAGTTTATAGTCTTTTATCTGCTTGACTATTTGTGGGTCCATTTTCAAGGGAATAACCAAAGAACTCAGTTATAGACTTAATTAAAGACTTTCACATTCTCTATGTTAACTTTCTCCTCACTATCCCAACAAGCTCTGATAGTTGGAGTGTCTTTATATACCTCCCATCTAACGTTCTTCACCTGTGTCTGAGCTGGCATGTGTCTTATCACTTACTCTAATGAGTGACTGAACAAAAATGTCATTTATGTTAGATCTATGGTTTATTGGTCTTGAGGGAAATTCAGACATTTAAAAATTTATTTTAGATCACATATTTGCATTGTATATTAATATGCAGATAAACAATTAGAGTGCTTTAATACCATTCTAAACATTCTATGGAACAGTTTTTATGTGGCATAGACTTAATAATGTTAAAATGTGCTTTGTTTGACAGCTGAAAGGAGATAATAGTTAAATAATATATTTAAAAATGACATTGTATTTGACAATTTACTTTTTATTTCACTTCAGACCAGAAATCCAAAACATAGATAAAAGGAGCACACAAAGACATAAACACATACATAATGAATGCTAATAAAAAGATGCAGTATTGGTATAGATATTACAAATGTCTATACATTTAATTTACAGTTAAAAGTTATGTAAGATGTAAGTAAGGTTGAAGGTTCCAGAAAAGTAAAGTTGTACTCTCTAACCGTAGTCTGGACGTGATCTGAAATGAGAAGTTAAAAACATACTTAAATATTGTTTTTGAGTTTAGAGACAACATGGCTGTTTCAGTTCAGAGGGACGTAACGTTGTAACTGTAACTGTAACTGTAACTGTACGGCTATGCTATTTTGCCGACAAACACATTAAAAACGAGATTTGGTCTGTGGTTTCTCTAAGCACGATTACTTACATACATTACACGACATGCAATCGTTAAGACAAAGTCATTGCAGTGAAACAATTGCAGAGTCAAGTCAAAAGCAGTTGTTGATGCATCACAGGTTAACCTGAGAGTTCACTTAACACTAGCACAGATGACTCAGTCTGCTAATGCCTTATTTACACTGACTGCCGTACGGATACGGAGCGGAATCCGTAAGGACTGCCATTTACACCGGGCGCGGTGCGTGTTCTGCACGTGTCCAGAAATCTGCTTCCACGAGACCACAAAACCACAGGGATTCACCCAGAAGAGTTGAGTTCACGCAATAACATCCATGTAAAGAGAGGGGTGCTTGTAAACAAAAGCCACACTGCCTTTTCGGTCACATCAATACGCTTTTTGGATATTATTTTCGTGACTTCGGTTCCTCAACCATGGGTAAGTACGCTTCGTATTTAAATCGTTTAATTTTCTCATGTTTCATTTAGTCCGATCTCGTTTTTTGTCCTTTAAATCTGACTCATGTTCGTTATGTAGGTATATCCTCCCAAGACACCACACTTTTTTGTTAACATTTGGTCATACTCTATTAAATATGTTCGTATCTGGGTTTTTTTTAATGTTCACGACCAAAGCTAACTTTGTGTGTGTTTACATACAGTGCGTATAAGCAGAAGAAGAGCCTTTGCTGCCGTTGGTCTATTAGCACTGCAAAGAAGGGCTAGAAGGAGACGTGTTTGGATTCATCCCCTCAACAGGCTACGGTCACTGTTACAGAGGTTTGATACAGAGGTTTTTGTAGCCAGGATTTAAATCTCTTCAAATTCAGACACGCAAACAACGCATTTTCACAAAAGACTTGCAATCTTTCAATATCACACAGCTACAAAGCAATGCCACTTCATGCCGGGCCCACTCTTCACACTACTGCAGTGTATCCACACTTGGCTGAGTACCAGGGGCACGGAGCTTTATGTCTGTGTTTACATTTCCATGGCTGCTTTGGCAGGGCTAGCCTGTCGGCCCCGATATGCTAACCTGCTGTCCCGTCTGCTACACTATTACGCAGACTATTGTATTTTAGCTCTGAACCATTGTTGGACACAGTATTGGGGATAGGGAGTTATTTTTATGCACAGTACACATCTAGTACACATCGATTACTTGTTGTCTTGGTCCTGGTTTAGACCATAGAATGTATAAATAATGGAAGCAATGTCTCCATTTGGTCTAATTCGTCCAAATGACCCCCAATGAACGGCGCTTCCATCTTGGATATTTTGACTCCTTCTACAGAGGATATTACTAAAATGGGCAGAGAGGGCAGCGTCTAAACTGCTCCTGGGCGGGCTTTTCAAATGCGCGGTTCAGAAACACGCCCCTCATCTCAGAGCCGAGCTGAACAAGCTAACGGCTAACAACATGCTAACGGCTGCTGCTAACTGCTGTAGACCAGGCCTCTCACTCTGTCGTCTCTCAGCTCGGGGTAAGTCCACAAACTTTACAACAAAGTTTAACTCCTGCTGTAAATATCAGATCATTATTATCAAAATTAAAGCAGTTTTATTTATAATATATCCTAGTTTTAAGCATGAGGAAATTTTTATCTTAGTCAGATAAACCTTTCTAGCTCTGTTAAAAAATAAACCGTGTTTTTTGAACATATTTCATTATATCCTTCATATTTGTTTAAATATCTGTCCCTAATTTGCAACTTCTGTACATTAAGGCTTTAGTATTTGAGGGAGGCACATGTTGACAGTAAAATAATACAGCCTCATTCTTATTGATGATGATAATAATATAACAGCAATGTTTAAGCATATAACACGTGAAGATATTTAAATAGTGATCTTTTACTTAATATAACGCTAAACCCAGGACCCCTGTAAATGTGCAGCATTTAGACAGACTTGTATTTTCCATTTACACATAAACTATAGATAAAGAAACACTCAGATCCACTTTTAATGTTTTTTTTCTTAGTGTGACATTGATGAGTATTTAAGTTAAGAAGCATACAAGTATTTAGTCACACGTATAATCTCTTACTTACTGTGGAGAAACAGCTTTGTATTTCTACATGTTTTATTGGCTAAACATTAAATACTGTTTTATGTTTTTGTGTGTGTCTGTGTGTGCCCTGTGAGAAAGAACCTCTGTGGAACAGTTACATGAAGATTAGACCCGTGTCAAACCTGTGACAAAGAAGAACATGGACCAGCTTCACCTGCAGCTTCCTGAAAATAAAGATCATGTCTGCCATACCTCAGGATCTGTGTTTTACTAAGTACTAATATTTACTGTTCATAATGGCTCTGCACTCTTTTTAAACTAGACATGGTCTACATAATTTAACACATGAATCTGATTTGATAAAAACTTCCACTAAATAACTGCTGAAGGTAGTATCAACCAGAATGTGAACAGATTAAATATGTTTTTCTTTATCTTTTCTGATGTATGTAACATTTATTAACACAATTTACTTTACTGCCTTTAACTGCTGCCTGAGAGTGTTTTAAAATGATCTTAAATGAGAACCCTAAATAAACTTAAGGATTTTATGCTCAGGCCACAATTAGGAAGTCGTGTGAAAAATAAGTGCAATAAAATGAAAAATGAGGCCATGCATTGTTCATTTTTAATTGACTGCAAACTGTGACAGCACATGTGGAAAGTAAGGTGAAAAAGTATGTATTGTAATATATAGTACATTAGGATAGCATTTCTGTAATGCACAAAAACAAATGCTTGTTATTCTATGTTGTGTAAAATGTCTGATGAAATAGAAGATGAAAGTAGAAGTGGCAGGAGTCTGGTCTTCAACACACACTGGTCAGGTTTGTCTGGATCACCTTCAGGAAACAATACAAACAATACAGTCAGTGAAATACAATGTGAAATACAATTCAACAAAGGCTCTAACTATACTGATTAGTTTATTTTAAGAATGTAATAATATAGATTCAAATCAATCTTTTCTTAAATTATAGGATTACTGTATTGCAATATAAAGCGTAAGTTTTGTTTTGTTTTTTGCCTTAAAATACCAATAATAAGATTTAAATCTGCATGAGAGAGTAAAGCATTGCAGTACTGCATCATAAACCTCAATTCTGTCTAATCACAAAATATTGTATTATGTTTAGAACAAATAAACATAGTCTTAAGAGCATAATTCCAGTCAATATTATAAAACTAGTCTACTCACAGTAATGTTCTGGCTTTACATTAACTACTTAGATTTTTGAAAATGATAACCACATTTTGACTTTTCCCTCTCATTTTGCGACTGGTTTTAACTGCTTTGATAACTCTGGTAATAGCCTTAAGGGCTGTTAGCATATCTGCTAGAATAAATTGCTAATAAAGACTTAAGCAAATATACAATTTGAATGTTACTCACCAAAAAGACTGGAGCCAAGCTTCTTGGACGGTCTGTTAATGAAGGGCACATAATACTACAGAAAAATAACTCGGTAGTTTTATGCAAAACTTCTCTGAAGAGCAAAAAATGACACAGCTAACACCTAGCAGCTAGCGTTAGCACCATACAGGCTAGCGGCCGCCATGGCCCACGCAAACCAAAGAATTAAAAAAAAAATCACTCCCCCCAGACTTGTCACGTAACAAGAACTCAGCTCCAGAGACCAGAACCATCTTTTGTACCAGGCTGTAAAAGGGTTTTTTACACTTGTAAAGTCGCAATTGGATTTTACAATATAATTCTTCTTTTGGAGCCTGCCCTCTGGTGGATGGAGGTATATCGCTGTATGGTGGCGTCCTTACGCGAGGCCTATTTATGAGGGAGTGTCTGAGCCGCTTGGTTCAAACAAACACAAAACAGTAAACTGAAGGGATATATACATTAGAATGAAGGGACATATACATTAATACTATGTTTTATAACAGCTTATTTTATTACAAGTTTTACATTAATACATTGTGCTAAAAACTGTGTAGGCGTCCACTAGTAGTGGCGTGATATTGTACAACATGCTTTGTTCCTCTGTTCAGGGAGTGTATCAGACCACAATGCTCAAGGCCACACCAACGGCCTTCTGGAAAGATACTATTGGAAGAGAAATGACCACTGGAAAAGTACCACACTGGAAAAATACTGACCACTGGGCCAATCACGAAGAGACACGCTTGTTTAATGCTAAAAAAATAACAGCCCATCTCTAAGGTGGAGCTTAGATAAGGTGTACCATAAAAATCTGTATTCCATGATTTTCTTTTGTTCTTCCTTGTGCCTTTTGTTTGTACTGGTTGAACCCTGCAGCTGTAGAACATTGTAAAAGGGCAATACAATTCTTGGACGTAAATCTCTTGATTCCTGGTCTTCTTTTCCGATCTCAACTGAACACGCACAGCTGCTCTGGGCACTGAAAGCAGGTGCCTAACAGTTTAAATGGTGACCCCGACGTGATTTCTAACGAGTTTTGCAGAGTTTTAACGCGAGGAAATTGACGACTCCGGACGGCAGGGACCGCGACAAGGGTTCTGCGATCGTGTTCGTGAAAATCTGAATCAACAGACGGCGTTCTACTCTCGACTCCACTTCAGGCCTGAAACTAACACAGGTGAGCAGAACCCCTGTTTGTAATACACAAAATTTCTGCTATTGAATACTGTAACATTTTGAGTGGAGTAGATTGTTGAATAAAGTCCTAAAACTGTTAAAAGTAGTCACGAATAGTACGTGGTTGGACCACGGTGCGTTTGGAACGCAGTTAAGGCCAGTTGGACTGTGCCCAAAAGCGGTCGGACCGCTAGTTAAAAGTTACAGTGCGTTTGGAACGCAGTTAAGGCCAGTTGGACTGTGCCCAAAAGCGGTCGGACCGCTAGTTAAAAGTTACGGTGCGTTCGGAACGCAGTTAAGGCCAGTTGGACTGTGCCCAAAAGCGGTTGGACCGCTAGTTAAAGTTACGGTGCGTTCGAACGCAGTTAAGGCCAGTTGGACTGAGCCCAAAGCGGTTGGACCGCTAGTTAAAGTTACGGTGCGTTTGGAACGCAGTTAAGGCCAGTTGGACTGAGCCAAGCGGTTGGACCGCTGATTAAAGCGATTGGATCGCTGTTCGCACGATGGTCGTGTGTATTTGAGTGTGTATAATATTTTATGTATTTTGAGTGTAATATTTTATGTATTTTGAGTGTAATATTTCATGTATTTTGAGTGTAATTTTGTGTAAAGTACGCGGTCGGACCGTGTTACAAAGTTCGGAGGAAGCTCGGGAGCGCTCGCAGAAGTCATGAGAGTCCGGTAGATTTTATTGAAAACGTCTAAAAATTATTAGAATTAAAGCCAGTTGAGAGAAAAAGACCAAGGTTAAATTCTAATCTGATTAATTTGAACCATACACCAAATTTGATTGATAAATCTGCCTTCTTCTATTTTGGGTGTGGCACTTCCTGGTCTACGAGGATCGGGGTTTTGGGTCTCTATATTGTCTGATTGTGTTGAGATTCATCCGCCGCGGTGAATCTCCAAGTGTTTTTGAGTTCGTTTTAAGAGGTTTTGGGGTTTTATTGTGCGAAACTGTGTGAAAGGTTAAAAAGACTGTGGAAATGGATGATGAGTTTCAGCGTGAGTGTGAGGAGTATGGGTGTGAACCGCACTGGAACCAGATGTTTGCTGGAGTGGCGCGCCAGATTCTCGCTTGTTTAGCGCCCACCATGTGTGAAAAAGCTAAAACACGGTTGCAGAGTATGTGGTTGAATCTGAATAAGAAACGTATTGTGGGTGAGAGAGGAGATCACAGTTATAGTGATCTGGCTGAGAGATTACAAGTGTTGGAAAAGCAGTTAGCGAAAGCGCTGTATGAGAGAGAGAACAATGGAAAGCCTTGGTATGTTGCAGAGAAGGAAAGAGAAGCGTGAATGTGAGAATCAGAGAAAGGATTATACTGTGGTACATCAAATGGTGCTGATAACGCCAAGACGCGGGATCTTGCCCTAAAAAGTCCAAAAACCCGTTTGTGGACGAAACTCCGTACAATGGCTCCTCGCCCTACGCTGTGTCCAGCAGCACTGGCATGGGAACAGGAAGGACGGCGCGCTCGAGTCAGGGGGCGGAGTTGTGTTCTGATTCTCCTCCCGCTTACTCAGCGGAGTCCGACACTGCCCCCATGTATCCGGTGTTGAGCGTAGCAGGCAGAGTCATGCTTGACTGTGAAAAGGGAGACAAAGTTGGTTCATTTCCGGATAATCTTACGGATGCATTGGCGCAGTTCCTCAATAAGACTGTGATTGAGAGAGCAGTTAAAAAACATCAAGAGGAATTACAGAAACAGGTGACGGAGAGTCACGACCAACTTCATGAACGAATGAGGAAGTTAATGAAGGATCAGGCGGCGGAAATGGCAGATAAAGAACACCAAATTCATCACTTAAGAACCCAACTGGCCGCTGGTGAGACTGACTCCAACGACCCAGACTATAGACCCCCACCGGCACAGACAGAAATAGCAGAAAAGTGGTTAAGAGCAACAGACACTGTATTTGATACACCAGCCCAAATTCAGTATGACAAAAAGGAGGAAGCGGCTAAATCAAAACCCGAATTTATGGGAGCCGAACCCAAAACATATATTGACACAAAGGAGGAAGCGGTTAAATCAAAACCCGAATTTGTGAGAATTCAACCCAAAACACATATGTATAGAGAAGACGCAGACCCCTGTGGGGGCCAAACCACTTCCTCACTGCTGTATCCCGACAACTCACAATTGTTCACACTGGACCAATGGTTTCCCTCAACACTACAAGACACACAACATTCAAGCCCACAACACTATGGGTGGGAACAGATTGCATATGAACAACGTCCAGTGGGAGGCAGAGAAACGGGTCGTCCTGGGGGCTTCCATCAGATGCCTCTGGTGGGGGCTCCGGGACGCAAACATTACAAACCATTTTCACTGACAGACATGCAACATGTGAAGGACAGTTTGCCCCCTCTGGCGGAGGGAGGTGCAAAGTGGATCTTCAAAATGACTGCATTGTTTAATGGACTGGACTTGACTGTAGCTGACGCCTGCAGAGTTATAGCCGCTTGTTGTACACATGCCGATTGTGCTGGTGTGCTGGCTAGGGCCAACATACAACGTTATGCACGTGAAGCCCCCTGGCTTGTGCAGCTGAGGCGCTGTTTGGCGCCGTAAGACAACAGTTCCCCACACCATTGACTGCAATGCCCACTGTGTTTCCTTTCACTGACGGGACGGACCCACTGACATACTATGCTGACGCAGTACAGTCCTGGATCACACACACTGGCAACAACCCTGCACACATGGACACTGCATTCATGACTAAAGCTTTTAGAAATGCAATTGTGACTGGACTTCCTTCTTCTGTCGCCACAGCTTTAGAAGACGACCCAGACACTTTTGTTTGTGACGAAACACGATTCAAACACCTCCTGCAACACAGACTCACAAGACATAACAAACAAGTTAAAGCACATGACTTAGACGTGACAACAATGCAAAACCAACTGGTTAAACTCCAACTCTCTGAAGCCAGAGAAAAGTAAATGACAAAAAGAAAGAAGAGAAAAATCAAAACACAGGGTCTCAAAATCAACCCCAAAATCAGGGGATTTATTGGCAGAGTGGATCAAATGGATGAGGTAGAGGAAATTGGGGTGGTAACAATAGTTACAGGGGAAATAACAGACAGAGGCACCAGGAGGGACCTCCCAGGGGTGGGGCATGCTTTCTGTGCGGGGACTCAGGCCATTGGGCAAAACAATGCCCCCTAAATCGTCAGAACCAGGAAAACTACGGACCACAAGGTGGACACAGGGGTGGTCCGGCCCAGAGAGGGTTCAACAATGGCCCTCGAGGTGGAGGCAGAGCCAAAAAAAGTCCAGCAAAAGTCGCTGACAGGAGACTGCTGATGTTGGCGGACTCGGGAGCCACTTTCTCATCCGTCTGCATTCCTCTGCCGCCGTCAGCTCTCTCCCAACGCTCCATGCGGCTGACTGGTTTCTCGGGTCAACTCCAACATCTGCCATTCACCATACCCCTACACACTGAACTGGCCGGCTATAAGTTCCTCCACCAGTTCATACACTCCCCGGACACTCCTGTAAATCTCCTCGGACGTGACATTCTTCTGAAAACTGGTGCGACAATCCTGTTTGATAACAATGGAATAACAGTGACATTTCCGAACAAAGTCCGATATGCCTGTAATATCACCCTTTGTGGAGACGAGGGACAGTGGTTGGTGCGGTCTGAGGTTCCCCAGAGACTGCTGACATATACTGGTGTGCCCTGTCCCCTGAGAGTCCTTCCTCACACGGTGTTTTTTCGGTCTATTTAATCTGGAAAAATTTCATCCAAACTTTGGGTGACTATAATCCTCCAATTGATCCATTACATTGTACATTGTTTTACGACAGAAATCAGACTGTTGTTTATGCTGAGATGTTTAGGTCAATTGAGGGTGAAAACTGGGAACTAACCTCTTCTGTCATTTATGTTGGTCCAGAAGGTGTTGCAGCTGACTGTGAGTTGACTCCTGAACAGCTACCGTGGTACTGGATGGGAGACACCTCGGTTCCGCACATCTCTCTGGCCCTGGGACCTGGTCATGAGGCGAGAGAGCTCGGCCCCATGGTCAGACGGCTGAGTGGAGAGACAGACTGGACTAGCACGACTACACCTGACGTTATGTATAGTCCATCACAGAAATCACATCGTATCACTTTCACCCAACAAACACATGACCTGTCAGTTCTAGAACATCATGTAGTGTCTAGAGACCACGGACGTGAACTCACAGACCATGAACGGACTGCAGACATTTTGACAGAAATACCTGACTCACTATGGACTTCCTCTCCTTTTGATGTGGGTAACTGTTCAGCAATATCTCCAATTGTAATTGAACTAACCTCTTCTATTCCCATTTACAAGCCTCAGTATCCTTGGCCTGAGGCAGCAGACCAGGGCATGGAAGACACCATCTCGGGGTTATGGGACGCTGGAGTCTTGGAAGAATCAACTTCTCCATATAATACTCCGTTAAGACCTGTACCCAAAGCGGACGGTGAGACTTACAGAATGGCTCATGACTTGAGAGCCATCAATGACGTGACAAAGACTCCACTTCTGGCTGTACCTGACCCTCATAGATGTCTGACTACTTTAGGCCCTGACTTGAAATGGTTTACTGTGATTGACTTGGCAAATGCATTTTTCTGTCTTCCACTGGCTCCTGAATCAAGACCATTTTTCGCATTTAGGTACAAGGGTTGCAAGTTGCAGTACACACGGCTACCACAAGGCTTTAAAAACAGCCCAGGTATTTTCAATCAGACACTTCTGCACATGTTGTCGTCATTTGATATTGTTCCAGGTTGCAAACTGGTGCAATATGTGGATGACCTCCTCATTGCTGCTCCTGACGCTGACTCCTGTCTCCAGGTAACAAAACACCTCCTCATACGTCTACATGAATTTGGGTTCAAGGTTTCCAGAAAGAAGCTTCAGTGCTGCAGAACCACTGTGACATTCCTGGGCAGACGTCTCTCTGCTCATGGTTTGTCTATGTCTCTGGAGCATCGATCTTCTATCCTGCATCACAAAAGACCGGAGACTGTAAGAGAAATGTTGTCATTTCTAGGTCTCTGTGGGTACAGCAGGAACTTCGTTCCTGACTTTTTGATAAAAACATCACTTTTGAGAAACCTCGCTAAAGAACAGGGTTTTAAAAATTTCTCTGCCCAACTGACTTGGACTTCTGACCATGACGCAATGTTCAGGACTCTTGTGCAAGACATGTCCGCAGCCTCTACACTGGCATCGCCTGATTACACTCAGGATTTCCACCTGACATCTCCTGCAAGGATGGACTCGTGCACGGCTGTCTCTATCAGAAAGAACATGGACACAGACGAATCCTCATGTACGCGAGTGCATCACTGGACAACGTCGAACTGAGACAGCCTCCATGTACTCAACACGTGGCTGGTCTGGCTAGACTGGTCGACAGAACTGCACATCTTGTTATGGGGTACCCCTTAATCATACACACTGACCATAGTGTTTCATCCTTTATTTTGTCCTCAGCTTTCACTATGTCCGCTCTTAGACAAAAAAAAACTTCTCCATCATTTCCTTCTTTACAGCTATCGGCATTGTGCTGCTTGTTCTCTTTCTGCTTGTTTGTTGCTGTATTCCATGTTTTAGAGTTCTCCTGTCTCGCATGATTACTTCCCTCATGCCTAAGGGCAACTATGCTGTTATTCTGACCCCGACACCTGAGGAAGGTGAGCCTCTGGACGGGTCTTACTTGACCACTCTGGCGTAAATCATGTTTTATGTTTTCTTTTGCCTTTTATATTTTATATTTTATATTTTATATCTACGTGTTGGTAATTTTATGTTTGAACTTAGAGGTTTAGTTGTTTGGTTTACTCTTGGTTTAGGTTTTGTTTTCGGGGATTTTGATATATTGTTTTACTTCTACTTACATTTTGGTTGTGTTCTAGTTTCACTAGAACAAGAGGGGGAATGAAGGGATATATACATTAGAATGAAGGGACATATACATTAATATGAAGGGACATATACATTAATATGAAGGGACATATACATTAATACTATGTTTTATAACAGGTTATTTTATTACAAGTTTTACATTAATACATTGTGCTAAAAACTGTGTAGGCGTCCACTAGTAGTGGCGTGATATTGTACAACATGCTTTGTTCCTCTGTTCAGGGAGTGTATCAGACCACAATGCTCAAGGCCACACCAACGGCCTTCTGGAAAGATACTATTGGAAGAGAAATGACCACTGGAAAAGTACCACACTGGAAAAATACTGACCACTGGGCCAATCACGAAGAGACACGCTTGTTTAATGCTAAAACAATAACAGCCCATCTCTAAGGTGGAGCTTAGATAAGGTGTACCATAAAAATCTGTATTCCATGATTTTCTTTTGTTCTTCCTTGTGCCTTTTGTTTGTACTGGTTGAACCCTGCAGCTGTAGAACATTGTAAAAGGGCAATACAATTTTTGGACGCAAATCTCTTGATTCCTGGTCTTCTTTTCCGATCTCAACTGAACACGCACAGCTGCTCTGGGCACTGAGAGCGGGTGCCTAACAGCACAAAACAACATACACGGTAGTGCACTACAAAACACTAACTGATGTACAATAGCCACAACGAGCTGCCGGTATGAAATCAGATGCACATCACACACATGAACATGACAAAGGCACACTAAAGAAGTACAGGGTTTAGGGTTTGTGGAGGCTCGGTGCTGTTCCAGAGACCCAGTTCCAGCACAAAATAGGCTTTACGGACACTGAGCGCCTCATGATGCCACCAAGCAAACATCACAAAAACAAAGAAACAATGTCCTTTCTAGAGAGAGAGAGAGAGAGAGAGAGAGAGAGAGACATACATACGGTAACAGTAATGCTTCACCTATCCATGAGAAATGTTGCCAAATTTGCATCCATGTAGAACTCGCAGATCTCTCCATCGTTGAAAAGCAGGTCCGAGATTGACGTTTTTCGGCACGTTTTGTAGATGGGCTTTTCATTACTTTAGATTTTCTTGCCTACTCGAAGGCCGTCGTGGAATGGGTTATTCCTTTAATCCCTGTGTTGGCTCCGGCTGTGTTTTTTCCTGTATGATGTGCAGTATCTTACCAGTTAGGGAGTGGTTTATCACTGTGCGTAGTGCGCGAGGCGAGGCCACTCCAGGCAGACGCATACAGGTTGACTGACAACTTGCGTCAGCCTAGGTTCCCGGAAACTACAACGGTATTGACGAAGAAAGTTCGGCGGTCAGTTAAAAACATGGAGGTCTCCATAGGAGGGGGACGGGACTTAGATAAAATAATATATATTACTGAGCACTCACTCATAGCATAGGACCAGACTGTCACTTTTACGCATCTTTTAATATATTTATATTTTGATTGCTTTATTAATATAAACATTACCGTCAAGGTTTCTGAGTAATGTAATGAATATTTATAACTAATATTCTTACAAATATAAATATGAGTAACAGAAGTTAAATAAAACATAAAGCAAAAAAATAAAATAAAATAAAATACATAATAATTTAAAAAGACTCTGGTCTTTCTGTGAGGAGTCTGCATGTCCTCCCCGTGTCACCGTGGGTTCTCTCCGGGTCCGGCTTCCTCCCACCGCCCAAAGACATGCATGTATAGGTCAATTGGTGACTCTAAAGTGCCCCTAGTGGTTAAATGTGAGAGTGAATGGTTGTCTGTCAATGTACGTCTAAGTGTCAGCCCTGCGACGAACTGGCCACTGTCCAGGGTGTACCCCGCCTAAGGCCCAAAGCTGCTGGGATAGGCTCCAGCCACCCGCGACCCCACGAGTGGGATAAGCGGTAGAAGATGAATGAATTCTTACAAATATAAATATGAGTAACAGAAGTTAAATAAAACATAAAGCAAAAAAATAAAATAAAATACTGGGACGAACTGGCCACTGTCCAGAGAGTCCACACTCTCCACTGTTCACAAAGTGGGATAAGTGGTAGAAAATGAATGAATGAATAAAAAATAACTTAGAAAATCGATACATAATAAGATAAGAGGGTTTAGTTTTTAAGATTGTTTTTCTTTGCCCTGCTTTTTACTGTGCATATTCATAATGTGAATTATTGCTGTTATTATGCTGTAACAACTTAAAGCTACAGACATTTCTTTCATTTCAAACTTTAAATCGCCAACTTCCTTAAACCCAACGCCAGCGTCTAGTCACGTGACGCGTGTACGTTTCGTCATCCTTCTGTGTTTGATCTCGGCTGAGGTAAGTTTGGCTCTCCACTATCTCCTATAATTAACTTACTTCTTGACAATAAACCGAACATAAAGTAAGCACAGTGTAGGCTAATGTAATCATTTGTTAGTTTCTGTTAAGTTTCTGTTAGTTTTTTAAGGAGTTGTCGATTATTTTACGCTTTTATTAGAACATACCAAGATAACGCTCCCTGCTAGTTTAGCAGCGGCAGTTACTCAGTCGCTAACTCTGTTTTGTATCATTTATATGGTCTTTACGTCAATTTTCACTAAACTAATGTGTGTTTAATCACCCCCCTGTCTCCAAATGATTATATATGGTTAGATATATTTATCTGGTCTGTTTTTGACTGTAATGACTCAAGAAAAGGAGACATGGCGCTGAAGTGTTACCATAGTAACCTGGTTAGTGATAGTTGGTTCTATAACTGACGGTACTTCTCTCAGTAATTCTTATATAAGTAGATACAGTAAACCAATAAATGATAAATATAATCTCTGGGAACCTGTAGTGTTTTATAATTTGATATTTCCTGTTTGAATGATGAAACAAACAGTGAAGCGTGATTAAGTCCCGTCAGAGATCATAAGCACGATGAGGGAGAGGTGGGGCAGGTGCTGGGGCAGGTGCTGGAGCAGCGTGCTCACAGACACGGGGGGAAGAAGAGCAAAAAGTAAAGGCAAATAATAATAATAATGATGATTAGTCTATAGAAAGTGTCCCTTATGTTTTCTCTGTGTTATATGTTAAGGGCTTTCCATTTTACTCACAATATTTTTCTGTGTTTCCATTTATACCTGTGTCTACTGTGACTACTGACTACTGTGCTGATGTCCCTCCCATCCATCGACTCTGACAGTAAGTGGTTTAAACACATACAGGTTATATATATATATACTTATCCAAAGTTGTAGGTCTACTTCAACAACAGGTTTTGCACAAATTTCGTTTTATTAGCTGATGAGTGGTGGATGTGTCTCAGGACTCTATGATTGTCCACTTGTTGGTTTTTTTTTTGTTGTTTTTGTTTTGTTTTTTCCAGCACATTTTGTTAAGAGTATGTTAAAAATTAAACATGGACTAAAGTGACTGAAAAAGGTTGCTGTGGCAAAACAAAGGGCTACACCAACTCTAAATCTGGTCCAAACCCAGGACTCAGCCAGACCACAAAAATCAACATTTGTTGTTTAAAGGAACATGGCAGAGATCCATTTTATTCATGATATTTTTCTCTGTTTCCAGAGAAACAGAGATCTTACTGTAAGTAAACTCTGTCACAGCTGTTATCTTTCCTGGCTCTCCTATTTTCTCTGCCCCTCTCTACCTGCCAGACACTCCCACTGGTTCACTCCTCCTCGTTCACCCGGTGCTGCAGCTGCGGCTCATCTGCTAATCACCCCACTATGTAAGACTCACCTGTTCACTCACACTTTGCCAGATTGTTCCTCTGCATTATGCACGACTCTCCAGCGTTCTTCTCCTGCCTGATCTCCTGTTGCCGACCTCGTCTGTCCCCGACCTGCTCTCCTCGCCTGCCTCCCGGTAAACTCACCTGCCTTCCGTCTCTGACCACGCGCTCTGCCTCGGCGTCCTTGGCATCGTTCTGCTCTTCCCTCGTCTGTACCTCCGCACGGCCAGCGGACTCTACGGGCTGCGGACTCCTCGCTACGGCTTCGGCGACCACAGTAAGCTCCTCTCTCTCATTCCACGTGGCCGGGGAACCGAACTCGTTCCTCAGCCCTTCCCCGTGCTTTAGAGACTGTGTGCGGGCTTTCGGCCTGAAGAGAGACCTGAACGCTGTAGTGACTCATTCTGCTCCACTCCCTGTTTGCTACTGTGGTAATAAAGGTTATTACCAACTGTACCACTTCTCCTGTGTACTGCTTTTGGGTCCAAACCACCCCCGTTACAGTACAATCTGGCCAAATATGGACCCAGCGGACACATCCTCTCCCCAAACTCGCTTAGCTTGGGTAGAGGGAGCGTTACAACAACACGAGGCCCAGTTAGCCTCCAACGCGGCGGAGGCTCGACAGTCTGCTTCGGCTCTGGAGCGGGCGCTAACCTCGCTAGCCACCCAGGTACAGCAGTTAGCGGCCACCGTGTCCTAGCAAGCCGTTTCCGCCTCGGCGCCGGTCCCTCTGGCTCCAGCCCCGGTTTTACCTGCCAGTACTGCACCAGAGCCCCAGGTGGGGGCGCCAGAGCGCTATTCTGGGGATCCAGAGAGCTGCAATCCATTCTTGACCAACTGCTCCATCCTGTTTGCCCTGCAGCCCCATACCTTCGCTTCTGAGGCAGCAAGGGTTGCCTTCACCATCAACCACCTCACTGGCAGGGCACGTTTGTGGGGAACAGCAGAGTGGGAGAGGGGCACGTCGGCCTGCTCTTCATTCCAGGCCTTTTCAGAGGAGCTTCGGAAGGTTTTTGGTCCCGTTTCTCTGGGTCCAGATGCCAGTGGGGGACTAATGAGTCAGAGACAGGGGAATCGGACAGTAGCCGACTACACTATCGACTTTCGCACCCAGGCCCGGCTCAGCAACTGGAACTCTGCGGCTCAATGTGATGCGTTCCTCAATGGAGTAGCGCCGTACATAAAGAATGAGCTGGTCTCGTTCGACCTCCCGGCTTCCCTCGACGGATTAATTGAGCTGACGTCCAGACTGGACAGGCGCATTCAGGCGAGGAGAAGAGAGCTACGACGGGAGGGAGTGGAGCAACGGAGGTCCACCCGTCTGTGTGGGTCACTAGCTGCACCCGATCCTCTTTCAGAACCCACTCCCGGGGAGGGGGAACCCATGCAGGTGGGGCGCACCAGTCTGACGCCTGAGGAGCGAGACAGACGACGCCGAGGGAATCTCTGTCTCTACTGCGGCCAGAGCGGACACTTCGTTTCCCGCTGTCCATTAAAAGGGAGGGCTCAGCAGTGAAGAGGGGCATCGTGCTGAGCCGGACCCGGGACTTTGCCCCTAACTCGAGACCCTTATTTCACGTCCAACTCCTGTTGGCAGGGGCCTCACACCCTCGCCACTTTCATTGACTCTGGGGCGGACGTCAACCTGATCGATGAGGAGCTGGCCCTCCAACTGGACATTGATCAGGTCCCTTTGTCCAGCCCAGTGCCGGCCAGCGCTCTAGACGGTCATCTCCTGGGGACTGTCACTCATCAGACCACGCCCATCCCCATGCTCCTGTCCGGCACCCATCATGAGACCATTCAGTTTCACGTCCTGAGGTCTCCCAACCTTCCTGTGATCCTCGGCTACCCCTGGCTTCGCCGCCATAACCCCCACATAGACTGGTCTACGGGGTCCATCCTGGGGTGGAGCCCCTCCTGTCATCGGGTCTGCCTCAGGGAGGCGGTCATGCGCCCTCCAGCCTCCAGTACCTGTTCAGCCTCCGACCTGTCCAAGGTGCCAACAGACTACTACGACTTTTGTGAGGTGTTCAGTAAGGCGAGGGCCACCTCTCTGCCTCCCCACCGGCCCTACGACTGTGCCATCGACCTCCTGCCCGGTACCACACCTCCTAAGGGGCACCTCTACTCCCTGTCGGCACCGGAAAGGGAGGCCATGGAGGTCTACATCAGTGATGCCTTGGCTGCCGGGCTCATCCGTCCCTCTTCGTCACCTGCCGGGGCGGGGTTCTTCTTCGTGGATAAGAAGGATGGCTCGTTGAGGCCCTGCATAGACTACAGGGGCCTGAATGACATCACTGTAAAGAATCGCTACCCTCTTCCCCTCATTGCTTCTGCCTTCGAGCTGTTACAGGGAGCCACCATCTTCACCAAGCTGGACCTCCGTAATGCCTACCATTTGGTCCGTATCCGGGAAGGCGATGAATGGAAGACAGCCTTCAACACACCCAACGGACACTACGAATATTTGGTGATGCCCTTCGGCCTCACCAATGCCCCGGCCGTATTTCAGGCCCTCATCAACGATGTGCTGAGAGACATGCTTAACAAGTTTGTGTTCGTGTACCTGGATGACATCCTGATCTTCTCTCGGACCAAGCAGGAACACATAATTCATGTTCAGTCTGTTCTGCAACGTCTGCTCGAGAACTCCCTGTTTGTGAAGGCGGAGAAGTGTGAGTTCCATGCCTCCTCTGTTCCTTTCCTGGGGTACATCATCGGCCAGAACCGCATGGAGATGGACCCTACTAAGGTCTCTGCTGTCGCCACCTGGCCCGTCCCCGACTCTCGTAAGCAGCTACAGCGGTTCCTGGGGTTTGCCAACTTCTATCGACGGTTCATTCGGGGGTACAGCACTGTGGCTGCCCCTCTCACCGCCCTCACCTCCACCAAAGTACCCTTCCGCTGGACTGAAGCCGCCGAGGAGGCGTTCCAGCACCTGAAGGGCCGATTCAGTTCGGCCCCCATCCTTCTGGTCCCTGACCCGGATAGACAGTTTGTGGTGGAAGTGGACGCCTCAGACGTGGGAGTGGGAGCGGTCCTTTCTCAGCGATCCGCTGAGGACCAGAAGCTGCACCCCTGCGCCTTCTTCTCTAGGCGTCTGTCACCCGCAGAGAGAAATTATGACATTGGTAACCGGGAGCTGTTGGCGGTGAAGTTGGCGCTGGAGGAGTGGCGCCACTGGTTGGAGGGAACCCAGCAGCCCTTCCTAGTGTGGACCGACCACAAGAATCTGGAGTATATACGCTCCGCTAAGAGACTGAACTCTCGTCAGGCCCGGTGGGCACTGTTTTTCACCAGGTTTAATTTTTCCCTCTCATACCGGCCGGGTTCCCGGAATGTAAAACCTGACGCCCTGTCACGCCAGTTTTTGGTCGATGAGGAGAGCACCTGTAGTCCGGACACCATTCTTCCCAGTACACGCCTGCTACCCACACTCACCTGGGGGGTAGAGGAGCGGGTGAAGGCCGCCTTGGTAAACCAGCCGGGGCCCAGTTCCTGTCCCCAGGACAAGCTGTTTGTTCCTCAGGACTTGAGGTCAGACGTCCTGCAGTGGGCCCACAGTTCCCGGCTCACCTGTCACCCCGGAATCCAGCGAACGAAGGAGGTCCTGCAGCGACGGTTCTGGTGGTCCACACTTGAAGAAGACACCAGGGAGTTTGTTAATGCCTGCCCCGTCTGCAACCAACATAAGGCTCCTCGCCGGCCCCTGCCGGGTTCCTGCAACCTCTGCCCGTGCCTCATCGACCCTGGTCTCACATCTCTCTGGACTTTGTAACCGGTCTGCCACTGTCAGGGGTTTACACCACCATCTTGACGGTGGTGGACCGGTTCAGCAAGATGGCGCATTTTGTTCCACTCCCCAAGCTCCCTTCAGCCAAGGAAACTGCTGAACTGGTCCTGCAGCATGTTTTCCGGCTTCACGGCCTCCCATCTGATGTGGTATCAGATCGAGGTCCCCAGTTCACCTCAATATTCTGGCGGGAGTTCTGTCGACTACTAGGAGCCTCCACCAGTCTGTCCTCCGGATTCCATCCCCAGTCCAACGGCCAGTCAGAGAGGCTCAACCAGGAGATGGAGACAGCGCTCCGCTGTATGGCGTCCAGGCTCCCCTCGACCTGGTCCAAGCAGCTGTTGTGGGTCGAATACGCCCACAATACGCTGAAGAGCTCCGCCACAGGACTCTCTCCCTTCCAATGCGCCTACGGCTTCCAGCCACCATTGTTTCCGGCCCTGGAAAGAGAAGCCTCCTGCCCGTCTGTTGAGGCCTTCATCCGCCGCTGCCGCCAGACCTGGGCCCAGGCCAGGTCAGTGCTCACTCGAGCTGCGGACCGGTACTCAACAGCCGCCAACCGTCATCGCTCCCAGGCTCCCCTTTACGAGGTGGGCCAGAAGGTGTGGTTGTCCACCCGGGACCTGCCACTGAGGGTGGAGTCCAGGAAACTGGCCCCCAAGTTCATTGGGCCATTTCCCATCACGAAGGTTATCAACCCTGTGGCGGTCAGGCTCCAGCTGCCCCGTTCCATGCGGATCCACCCGACCTTCCACGTCTCTAAGGTCAAGCCTTTTCGGGAGAGCCCGCTCATGCCTGCCTCTCGGCCACCACCTCCTCCTCGGATCATCGACGGGGCCCCCGCCTTCACGGTCCACCGCCTGCTACGCTCTCGGCGCCGTGGGAGGGGTCTGCAATACCTAGTCGACTGGGAGGGATACGGTCCGGAGGAGAGGTCGTGGGTCCCCGCTCGTCACATCCTGGATGCTCAGCTTATTCGTGAGTTTCATCGCTGCCACCCTGATCAGCCCTCCAGGGGCTCCACTGCTGATTGGGGCGTCAATGTTGGGACTCGGCCCTCCTCCTCCTCCGAGGCATCATCCGGGATAGAAGAGGCTGAGAGGGACTTCTCGGATGAGTTTTAGCCCTCCTCCAGACCCCCCCCCCCCACCCGGCTCGGTTTGGGCTGTGTTGTGGGACGTCCGGGGCCGTCCCTTGAGGGGGGGGTTCTGTCACAGCTGTTATCTTTCCTGGCTCTCCTATTTTCTCTGCCTCTCTCTACCTGCCAGACACTCCCACTGGTTCACTCCTCCTCGTTCACCCGGTGCTGCAGCTGCGGCTCATCTGCTAATCACCCCACTATGTAAGACTCACCTGTTCACTCACACTTTGCCAGATTGTTCCTCTGCATTATGCACGACTCTCCAGCGTTCTTCTCCTGCCTGATCTCCTGTTGCCGACCTCGTCTGTCCCCGACCTGCTCTCCTCGCCTGCCTCCCGGTAAACTCACCTGCCTTCCGTCTCTGACCACGCGCTCTGCCTCGGCGTCCTTGGCATCGTTCTGCTCTTCCCTCGTCTGTACCTCCGCACGGCCAGCGGACTCTACGGGCTGCGGACTCCTCGCTACGGCTTCGGCGACCACAGTAAGCTCCTCTCTCTCATTCCACGTGGCCGGGGAACCGAACTCGTTCCTCAGCCCTTCCCCGTGCTTTAGAGACTGTGTGCGGGCTTTCGGCCTGAAGAGAGACCTGAACGCTGTAGTGACTCATTCTGCTCCGCTCCCTGTTTGCTACTGTGGTAATAAAGGTTATTACCAACTGTACCACTTCTCCTGTGTACTGCTTTTGGGTCCAAACCACCCCCGTTACAAACTCTTGTTTAAATTTTGGACCAAACTGGGACTGAACCCAGAACTAAACCATGATTAAACCCTGTATCAGAATCAGAAATTCCTTTATTTATCCCCAAAGGGAAATTCTTATTTGTTACAGACAAATAGGAAGAATTTAAACATCTAATAAATAAAAATTAAAATATCAGGCAAACTCTCAAAAAATATTTACATATGTATATATGTACAGTGTTATACATGGTTTAAACTGTATAACTAAATGCAGTGTTTACAGTGCAGAGTTCAGTAGTTTGATAGCGACAGGCAGGAATGATTTCCTGTGTCACTCTGTGGTGCAGCGTGGCAGCAAGTGTCTGTTACTGAACGAGCTTCTGGAGCCGATCAGCACATTGTGGAGAGGGTGAGAGGGAAAGTCCAGAATAGTCCTTATTTTTGACAACATCCTCCTCTCAGACACCACTGTCAGAGAGTCCAGTTCCTCTCCCACAACATGGCTGGCCTTCCTGATGATCCTGTTGAGTCTGTTAGTGTCCCTCCCCCTCAGACTGCTGCCCCAGCAGGCAACAGCATACATGAGGGCACCGGCCACCACAGACTCATAGAACATCCTCAGCATCGTCCTGCAGATGTTAAAGGACCTTAGTCGCCTCAGAAAATAGAGACGGCTCTGGCCCTTTCTGTAAACATGGAAATGTTTATGACGGAAACCACTGCTGTCATTATCCTGTATTACTAATTCTTCATGTTAACCCGCGTTTTGCACAGTAGTGCCACTGCGCTGAGTGATCGTGGGTCACCGTGGTGCCAAGTCTACAGAATGTGCATACGGCAGGGTCAGAGCTGGCGTAGGGCTACGTACATGGTGGAAACCAGTGCTGTCTTTATGTTCAGTGCTGTTCTTGTTCACTCTCCGCAAGAGGTTCCTCCTCAACTCAGTTGATTCACGGATAGACAACAAACAAATGCATGCAACTTACAGGCTTAATACAAAGTTACTTTTACAATTGCTGCATGAAGTCACAATGGTTAAAGCAGTTCATGTACCTGCTTTTCAAGAGCTCTGGTGCGCACCGTTGACCATTATCCTATTAATGAATAAATCTATGCATGCCATAGAATAATGAGATGTCAATGGTTGTCAGTTTTTAAGCAGGTGTAAACACTGACCATGCTCTTGCTCACACTGTTTACATTTTCTCTCTAGATGCAGCAAACATCAGTTCCTTTGGACATCATTGAGTACTTCTACTTAAGAATCTACTGAGTTCTTAAGGACAGGACAAAGCAGTAGTGTTACTGAACTGAACTGAGCTACTTTACCAATATGGAATGTGCTTGTTCACCAGAGAAAAAGGGTAGTAAACACTTCTATAAATGTATTGAAGCCACACTTGTAACTAACAAATGCAAAAGACATAATCACTCTGGGCAACATTCTGCAGTCAAGACAGAGAATAAACACCAAAGGCAACATCATGTTTAAATGTTTAAATTGTCTCTTTTTTCTGTCTCTGCATGTGTCTTCTGTGGATGGACTATTCCTGGTTGAATACACAAGGTAATTTATTAATGTTGAAATCATTTTAATGTATTTTCTTTCTGTACCATAATACTAACCAAATAATGACAAGATTCATGTCATCTCACTGTCTTCTTCTTTTTGTTTCGTCTGGCTTTTTTCCCTCTGGGCTGGATAATGACATTACATCATCTACTTTTCAGGTGAGTTTGGGTCAACACTTAGGTCATAGCCTTTTTTGTTAGTAGATTTTTTATTGCCGTTTTTTAAAAACTGTTTTTGAATTGGTCCCTGTGGGCAAAGAAATAGAGCAATGGTGGTTAATTGGGTGAATGCTGGCGCGTTTTTGGCTGCCGCTGCTCCCTGTGTTGTTTTTCAGTATTTACAGCAGTATTTATCGCCTGTGGACTCTGCATTTGTGGACAAATGGTGGATTATTGACCAATCTAACCATCCCACCACACCATACAAACTGTCATCGTGTTTGTGCTTGTGTTTGAGCTATATTAGCTTACCTGTTGGGCGGCACCTAGCAACAGCCTAGCTCTCAACACCCTGCGCAGGAGTGGATTAGCTCTGTGGATTAGCTGTGAGTGGCTGGTACTCCTTTGGTTCGTTCTGTTGACTATCCACCATCCAGCAACAGCCCTGTTCCAGTATTCCGCTTCTGAGTTTAAGCTCCACATTCATCCACAAAATGCGCCAGCGCCTGCTCTTCTCCAACACCCGGACATTCTCTACGTGCCTCGCCGTAGACCCATCCACCGGGGCTCCCGTCGGAACTTCCAATACGACAATTCCAGCTCCATCCAGTCGTTCTGGTCCACAACTCGCCGCCCAAACAGAAACACCGGTCGCCGTGCTGAGCGTGTCCTGGCCCGCGTCCCGAGGTCGGCTAACACCGCTACCAGCAGCAGCACTACTCAACTTCGGTCTTCTTAACACCCGCTCTCTGACGAACAAGGGTCATCTCGTCCAGGATCTTCTGGTGGACCGTAAGTTAGACTTTTTGTGTTTAACGGAGACGTGGCAGCAGCCAAATGACTTTGCTCCACTCAACGATGCTACTCCCCCGGGGTTTGTTTACCTTTCCCAACCTCGTGTCACCGGCCGAGGGGGCGGTCTTGCGGTAATCCATCGCGATAATTGGAGAGTAACCCCTGTGACTGTGCCAGCCTACCAGTCGTTCGAGGCCACAGTCTGTCAGCTCTCTGGATCCACACCTACTGTTGTTGCCACTCTCTACCGACCACCAAAACCCAATAAGGATTTTATGTCTGACTTTGCAGCTTTTTTGACACATGTTTCCACACTCTCATCAACAGTCATAGTACTTGGGGACTTCAATATTCGCTTGGACAATGTCAATAACTCACTCACCAACAATTTTACATCCTGTTTGGACAGCAAACTCCAGCAAACCAAACTCCTCCCTACTCAACTGTCTGCATGAAATAAAATCCTGGTTCACCACAAACTTTCTCAAACTTAACAGTAATAAAACAGAACTTCTACTTGTAGGCACCAAATCCACCCTAAACAAGATTGATCATTTCTCCATTTCCATTGACGGCTCCTCCATCTCTCCCTCCCCTCAGGTTAAGAGTCTGGGTGTCATCCTCGATAGCACCCTCTCCTTCTCCGCCCACATAAACAACATCACCCGCTCCGCCTACTTTCACCTCCGCAACATTCATCGCCTCCGTCCCTCCCTCACTCCACAGTCCACTGCCATTCTTGTGCACAGCCTTGTCACTTCTCGTCTGGATTATTGCAATTCCCTTCTGTTCGGCCTCCCTCAAAAAACTCTCAATAAACTTCAATTGGTTCAAAACTCAGCTGCTCGCATTATCACACGCACCCCCTCCTTCAACCATATCACACCCATACTACAACAGCTCCACTGGCTCCCCATCACATACCGCATCAACTATAAAATACTGCTCCTAACATTCAAATCCATCCACAACCTCGCCCCTCCATATCTCTCTGAGCTCCTCCATATCTCCACACCCGCCCGCTCCCTCCGCTCCTCCTCCTCTCTACAGCTCTCAGTACCTCCTGCCCGTCTCGTCACCGTGGGGAGTAGAGCCTTCAGCCGCTCTGCTCCCCAGCTCTGGAACTCTCTCCCCCCTGACCTCCGCAACACAGACTCACTCCCACACTTCATGACCAAACTCAAAACTCATCTGTTTAGACTGGCCTACTCACTATGACCATAACTGCACTGTCCTCTTTTAACTATAAGCTTTTAACTGTATGTTTTAACTGTACTTTTAACTGTATGCATTTAAATTTGTATTGATTTGTAAGGCGACCTTGAGTGCCCAGAAAGGCGCCTAATAAATAAAATGGGTAGCACTTTATAATAACTACACCTTATTTAGCCTTAAATAATGATGACTGAAGACTTAATTCATTATTACATAAAGCTTAATTAAGAATAACTTATACTTAATTATTGCTTTATTAATACATGTAATAATGCTTTGCTACAAATGAATAATCCCATGCACAGCCTGATTATTCATTGTTTATTCATACTTATTAAACCATGAACTAACTATTTGTAAATGCCTGTATATATGCACTATTACACTATGATTTAGACATGAATTAATGATTAGGAAGTGTCTGAATAAACCATTAACTAATCCTGCAATGCATGGATAATTCAGGTAGTTGCTAATAATTACTTAAGTCTTTTTGTGAGCTTTCCTAAAGTGAAGACTATTTATGCTTTATTACATATTTGTTAATGTATATCACGTATTACACAAAATCCATCAAAATCAAGCCATGACACCAGGATGAAAAACATATTCTTTGTATTAAAATTTTGTACAACACGTACACATACAACTGAATATCAATATTAAATTCAAAATCAAAACATGGGCCATGCCAACAGCAGGCCACTAAAGTGCCAGACATTGTGCAAATAAAAAATATAAAAATATGTTTGTGTCACAATAAAATCAGACCCTTGCTATACTAATAAATAAAATGTCTCAAATAATGTAGCTATAGCATAATACTAAATGCACATAGAAATGTAAACGTTTCAGTTAGAATTCAATCTCTAAACAGATACACTCAGCACCTCTTGTTAGTTCTTAAGCTCTATTGATTCAGTTTGAAAGGAAGCAGCTTACTAGATGCATTATAGTTTTTAATCTTCTCATCTACTTCTCGGTCCTCTTTAATGACAAATGTACATTGTGCAGCAAACACAGACAATTTGATCAAGTATTGTAATTTTTTAACAATTCTTTGTATTTGTTAGGTGCAACAATGAAGATCTCCGCAATTAGGGCAGTGATGACTACTGTGTTGTGGTCTACTCCATAGTGCTTGAATGCTCGCCTCATTATACCTCCCTTCTTGAAGAGCTTAAGTATTCTGCGGTATCGGTACACCACCTGTTTTGGAGTTTGGCATTCTAGAATCCTTTATGACATTATTACATTCTAAGATCACTTATGACAACATGACATAGAAACTCTTATGACATCATGGCACTCTAGAATCCCTTATGACATCATGAAACTTCAATAATCAAACTCTTTTGACAGAGCATCTTAGAAACCATTATGACAACATGAGATTGTAGAAAGACTTACAAAATCATTACATTCTAGAATCCCTTATGACAACATTAAATTCTAGATTCCCTTATGACAACATTACATTCTAGACTCCCATATGACAACATTACATTCAAGAGTTCCATATGACAACATTACATTCTAGAATCCCTTATGACAACATTACATTCTAGAATCCCTTATGACAGGGGTGGGCAAACTTTTTGGGTCAAGAGCCACACTGGGTTTTAAAAACGGGCCGGACCAGTATGTATATCTATAAACTAATACAAATTACACAAGAAAACCTGTTAAGTTGGTTAGTAAAATGTTTAGTGGAAAGGTGGTGGCTGATATTATGTCATTTGAAAACTGCAACGGTTTCTTGGCAAATAATACAAAAGGCTATTGTCTGGATTTCAGTTAAAAATATCTCTGTCCATTCCATATTAAAAACTTGAAGTGTGAATGGATATTTTCTGTATGTAGATATGGTGGTCGCTTTAGCAAAAGTTCAAGGCACATATATGCTTGGGAGGCCACATTACACAATTCAACGGGCCGCATGTGTTTGCCCAACACTACATTATTACAGCATTACATTCTAGAATCCTTTATGACATTACATTCTAGAATCCGTCATGACAACAGTACATTCTAGAGTCCCATATGACAACATTACATTCTAGAGTCCCTTATGACAACATTACATTCTAGAATCCCTTATGACAACATTACATTCTAGAATCCCTCATGACAACAGTACATTCTAGAGTCCCATATGACAACATTACATTCTAGAATCCCTTATGACAACATTACATTCTAGAATCCCTCATGACAACAGTACATTCTAGAGTCCCATATGACAACATTACATTCTAGAGTCCCATATGATAACATCACATTCTAGAATCCCTTATGACAGCATTACATTCTAGAATCCCATATGACAACATTACAGTAGATCAGGGACCCTCAGTTTGCCATTTTTAGACTTCAGTCTTTGCAGACATCAAAATATATCATAGGACGGTTGTGAACCCGCCTTGGGGGGGGGGTCCGGGGAGCCGATAATGTAGCTCTCAGCCTTCATGCAGGACGGGACCGCTTGCAGTTTAATCCTCGAATAGCTGGGGAATGCATTCCGAGACTTCACTCCTCCTCAGGCAGCGGACACCGTACTACCTGTAAGAGAGGGAGGAGAGGGAGCCATTAGTGTTAGAGAATTTTGGGATCTATTGTAAGGTTGTGATGCCCTGAGCCTTGGGCTCTGTCAACAGATAGACTCAGACACCTGCAGAAAACATGTCTCCAACCTCGAGCCTAATCAGCTGAATAACAACTGAATAACAACTCTTTGTTATTGTACTGTTTGCGTATTGACCTTCTATGAGGTTTTATAAACTCTGACCAATGAAAGCATGGCCAGACTTGAATGTTCAATACTACTCTGTGTTGACTGTTCAACTGTCTCCGGGCCTGTATTTGATGGTAATAAACTTCTCCTGTTTAAGACATCCAGACTCTCTTCAGTCCTTTATGTGGTCCAATACTTTGAAGCTCTAAGGCAGTAACCCAATTCTCTTACAATATTGGCATCGTGAACAACGGAAATCTATATACAGCTGGACTGGTGAGTGCAAATTAATTTTTTTCTCTTTTAAGAGAAGTGTTGCCTTACCAGAACCAGGCTTGACAGATAGATCCTATGTGTTGGAAAAATGGGTACAATACACAGTCCTTGAGCTATTGGTCACATATGTGAATTTAAATGTAAGTTTGAATTCAATTGGTTATGCAATTAAATGCTTGTTTAAAGTGATTGGCTAATTTTGGAGTTAACGTTGGTACCAGTATTCGGCTGAGGCCGTACTGGTTGCCTGTGAATTCATGAGAAAAGCTAAACATAATGAGCAGTATGAAGTACTGAAATTTGGACGTACTGAGAGCTCTGGGTGAGCTTTCCAACACTGAATTCTGTTTCGATAACAGTTTCAAAGGCCAATGTAATTGTTATTAAGGCGGTGTGTGAGCAAGAGTGAAAGCTGTGAGTACCGCAGTAATTACAGGCTTCACCATGTGAAAACCTTGGTGGATTGGCGTTGTATTTGGTGGTCATAGCACTCTGTAGTGAGATTGAGCACCGGTTTTGTTTTTCTTGAAACTATATGTCCAGGACTATAGCTAAAGAAGAGGCATGATAGTTGTTCTGTGAAGGGTCTTAATGTCTGGGGAGGGCCTAGGAAACTTCCTTAGAATCACTAATTCCCTGGTAGGCGCCTATTTCTTAAATTGTGCACGTGGGATACATTCAGGATAAAAGATTCTGAACTTGTATCTGGCTCTTGCTACCACTGTGGTAACTCTAATAAAAAGTGTTTAGTTTTCAAGCAAACAATGGCTGATTATATTTCTGGATGCTGCAGTAGATTTTTGCCATAAATGTGTTATCTGTTATTTACTATATGTCCTATTAAGTGTCTTATGAAGTTCAAAGTTACTATGGGTTGGGTATTAACCACAGATTCCACCACACAATGTCTAGCTTAAGTCTTTAATGAACCAACTCACTAAGATCTAAACATCAGACACACATTTCTTCTTTCTCTACACCTGGTGCAAGGCCATACCTCTACACCTCTAACTTCATCATAGACATCAGCTTTAAAGCTACAGTCTGTAGACTAGCCTCAACTAGACCAAAACCCTCTCCTGTAGAGCACAAACACAAGTAAAGGGCTTAATAATCCTGTGTTACGACGAGGTTAAGGCATGGGTGTGCACTCATGACCTTTAGAGCCCTATGGAATACTCCAGTCTCAACTTATTGAAGTTGAGCCTTGAAGAAGATTGTTTCACCTGAAGAGCCTGGACAAAATGGATTACTTGAAGATGAGTTAGGGAACTCGTCGTATCGGGCATAATAATCCTGTGTTACGACGAGGTTAAGGCATGGGTGTGTACTCATGACCTTTAGAGCCCTATGGAATACTTCTACACTGGAAATGTTTTGCCACATGGACTCTTTGCCCCACATTGCCCCTGGATCCTTGTCCCATTGCACTGATGCAGTCTCACTGCTCAGTGTGAAGAAATGGACTGTTCTTTAATTAATAATTTGATTAATTAATTTTAGTGATATAACTAATAATAATAATAACTACCTTCTTGTTTTAATCAATAGATACATTTTACTTTGTAATGGTTTATATAGAACAATTTAGCTAGCAATTTTGCTGTTGCACATTGTATATGCATTCAGCAACTTATTTTATTTAATCAAATTTGAGCATTCACCACATTTTTGTAAATTGATTTTATTGTATTTGTTTTAATACTAAAAGTTAAATGTGCAAGAAAAAAGAAAATACACAGCTGTTGTAACTGTTCCTGAAAACATTTTCTGTAGTTCTTTCAAATAAACATGAATAACAGTTGCAGGTTTTATTTCAGTCACTTTATCTTTTACTTCTTTATTTAATGTTCTCATTCTTACATCTTGGGTCTTGCTGATTCTAATTTTATTTTTGTTAAACACCACTTGCTATATTTCTGCACATAACAGATGTGTTGAGGTTGTGCAGCACTGATGAACTGTACTGTGGACGTTTGAATACAAGGCATTGTTCTGACAAACCACACAAACTAATCTGCACTTTATTTAAGTTTAACTACTCTTATTTCACCCCAGATCAACACCAAAACCCCTTCAGACCCAGACAGAGATTTGAACACAGAGATTACAGTAGAATTACAGTGAATGACCAACGTCACTAGACACTGACTGCATCAGTAAATAATGCCAGTGACATGAGGCCACCATTGGGATTTGAACCAGTCTTTTAGCTTCTGAGATGTTGGGGTATAGCTCAACTGGAGATACATGGGACATCTGGACATCAGGGGACCCCAACTTGAATATTTGTCTGAATACCAGAACTGACCAAATGAGGTGAAACACAGTAAGACATATTTAAAAAAAAAAGTATTGCTTTTTCTGTATATGTCACTCTTTTTTCCCTCTATATTTTAAAAGTAAAATCATCTTCAGACTCATTTCTTCTGGGTTTGTTTCTGGATCTTGACAGGAGGACTGTAAGGTTTAGAAAAGCAACCAAGAAACACTTAGACACACCTGCAGCCAATAGAGCTCATCAACCTGACTACAAAGACCTGGTCTACTCACCAACTCTGACAGATAATTCAGTCCTGTTTGGTCGCACACTCTGGTTCTCAACTGGATCTGCAGCAAGATCTCAGATTAACTTCAGAATTTAAATTTAGTGTGTCTAAATGTTTTTCAAGAATATTTGTTACATTTTGAATAAACAAATGTATATATGACGTTCTTTCTCTTTATTTATATAAAAGTAGTTTAGTAGTAAGTTCACAAACGTCAAGATTTATTGTAACATTCACAGATGAACCACTGCATCAAAGATACACTTCTTTAGTCTGTGTTGAAGTTCTTCATAAATTAAACATGACAGACTCTTGTTGTGGCTCTCGTCCAACAGTGTGTGGAGTGGGCAGGGTTTTCTCCTCCGTCGTGACTTTGACTTCTTTGTATCCTCCTCAGAAGCCTCCGTCTCCTCTCCACACTCCTCACTCCTCAGAGCAGCATTAAGACAGCACTAAAGATGGTGCAAAGAGACTAACTACAGTCCTGAGCCCCACCAAGTAATCTGCCAATGTGTCCATCCCAGGAATACCCCTCTCATCCACTATCTAAATGGAGTAGGAAAAAAACAGTACCATTTGTTCAAATAAAGAATGACCTGTAACTCAAACATAACTGCAGTTCATGAAATGAGGATACACTAGATGTGCTGACAGTGGATTAACCAGAGGGCAGTTAAAATGTAATGTGTCATATGTCCATATGTCAGCTAAGTCAAAACAAAAAAATAAACAATTCAAGTTAAAAGAAAAAAATCACTTGGGATTTCCCATCCTCTGGGGGGTGCAGTGGTTAAAACTGCTGCCTTTCACTATGAGACCCAGGGTGACCCAATGTTGATAGTAATTTATATATTATTCCATCTAATACTGTGTACAAGTACACTGAAACGGGGGAAGTTTTCTTTTCTGTTTTCAATCACTAAAAAAGTTAAATTAGGTGTTAGGACCAAGTGGAGTTTAATACTGTAATTAAATCTATCATTCATTTATCATGACAGGAGCAGTGTTTAACTCTTGTATCTCAACAAAAAGATTTGACTCTCGGGTTGGACCATGCTTTTCCTAATGGATAAAAGATTATACGTAATTCTATCTAATAATGAAAATCCATCCACTGAATGTCAATTTTTTTTCAACATACATTTTTTGTTGATAAAAAACACTAACTGTAGTAAACACACTCAGATGGACACATTTTTAAAACTTTGATGTTTTTTATTTATGTAAACATCCAAAACACACTTCATATCACACAAGAATGATCAAACAGCACACTAGAAACTACAACATTTTCCGTCTCTCATGGCTTCTCACCCTCTGCTTGTCCATCTTTATCAGCTGTTGTGTTTTAAGCGGTGACAACTGGACGAAGGGCGAGCTTTTTTTTGGGATGTGCCTGTGCCTCAGGTGTCGTTTGGCCGGGCTAGGTTCCTCCTGCAAAGAATGAAAAAGGCAAAGAGTCGGCGAACATGGCTACTCATGACACAAAGAGTTAAATAGACCCACGAGAACATGGACTCACCGAAGTGGACACCCTGGCCTCTGAGTCCTCTCCCTCATGTGGAGGGCCGGTGCTGGACGACGGGCCGGGGGAGCTGCTCTTTTTGGTCCACTTCTTGTAGTGGAATGGTTAGCGCTCCCGCTTCACAGCAAGAAGGTCGTGAGTACGAATCCCGGCCGACCCAAAAAACATCGTTGGCCGATTGTAGCCAACCCAAAACATCATTGGCTAACTCTGGTCTTTCTGTGAGGAGTCTGCATGTCCTCCCGTGTCACCGTGGGTTCTCTCCGGGCACTCCGGCTTCCTCCCACCGTCCAAAGACATGCATGTATATGTGAATTGGTGACTCTAAAGTGCCCCTAGTGGATGAATGTGAGAGTGAATGGTTGTCTGTCAATGTACGTCTAAGTGTCAGCCCTGCGACGAACTGGCCACTGTCCAGGGTGTACCCCGCCTAAGACCCAAAGCAGCTGGGATAGGCTCCAGCCACCCGCGACCCCACAAAGTGGGATAAGCGGTAGAAGATGAAAAAAAAAAAAAATTCAATTCATATTATTAATAAAAGCATATAAAGTACCTAGATGAGTCCAAAAACTGACATATGACACTGCGAGACGATGGGGGCGACTTTGGGCCAGACGTCATGCAATGGCCACAGGTCCAAAATGTCTGAAGTTCAGTGAACTTAACGTTCCCGTCGATCCAAAACTGCCCAGATGCCCTTCCGTATGTTCACCCTCCCGGAGGGCATGGAGAAGAGATGCTTGTGCTCCTGTTTGTTCAGCACCTTGTGTCTGACTCTGAGGTGCTGGCTCAGCTGACATTCAGGACATTCCTTCACAGCCATTCTAAAAAGCAAATCAACAATAAACTTTCAATAAAGGCGTTGTTTGTTTTACAGCAATGAGCAAGAGGAAAGTGTTCCAGCTCCTTTATCTTCGCCCACTGTACAGCCATCTTCAGAGCCCATCTCTGCTGCACACCCCCACCCCCTGTTCTCCAGAAGGGTCTTCAGTGTCACACCTCAGCCCATCAGCAGAAGCTTCAACTTCTCTATTGACTTCCCCACTACTTGTACATCCAGGAGACAGACCTCAAGAAGGAAAAGCAGAACAAGGAGCAGATTCAGGCAGATCTCCACTACCACGACACAACATGCTGTAAATAATATTCATTTGTATAATAATTAGGGACTTTACTTTAACCCCTTTTCTCAAAGACCCCAAACAACAATTCTGTAATGTTTTTAAAAAATGTCAGAGGGAAACATTTAAAGGGAAAACAAAAAGGAAAGGCTTAACGTGGGTTCATGCATCAAAATAATGGTTTTAACAAACGAGATTCAGTAAACATTATTAAGAAAGCAAACAATGGACCTGTGTGCAGCAGTGAACAGTCCTCTTCAATTCAACTCTCTGGAGAGGTTCTCTGTCAACTGTGAGTTGGACTGTCACAGAGGAATTTAACCTGAAACTACTGTGAATGCACAGAGCTAGAGTCAAAAGACAATGAACAGAATGACACAGCCTCCCGGTGGGTTTTAACAATATACTCTATGGACAATTCCAGAGGCTTAAACGTATCTGTGATTCAGAGGAAGATATTAAACTAAATGCTAAAGAGATGACCCAAAGGTTCAGAGAAAGGGGCTATAAAGATCATACTGTGTCAGAAGCATACCAAAAGGCCAAAAATCTGAAAGAGAACAGCTGCTAAATCATAAAGAGAAGCCACATAATGACTCTAAGTCCATTTTGTCACTCAATATAGTGACAAAGCAAATGCAATCAAACAAATCATAAAGAGAAATTGGAATATACTCAAATGTGACAGACCAATGGTCTGTTTCAGAAAAGCCCCTTCTCTAAGTGATAGATGGATGTCCACATGTCAGACGTGAGACTGATGCCTGCAGCCTTCAGGACCTGCTCTTTGGCTTTCTCCTTGGTCTCTCTGTATTTTTTGTCCACTGTTGCCTTCAGAGCCTAAGGGTGAAAAGAAGAGTTTTTATGATGCGTTACATAAAAATGAACAACTTGGCTCAGTTCACACACCTTTCTACTGGAGAGCAGATAGTTGGGATCCAACACATGCATGAGCTGAACCCCATATCCTCCACAATGGAGAACGGTTGGCAGTCTTTTATGACCATGTTAATCAGAGCCTCATCCACCATTGCTTTTCTGGAATCTGTAACAATTAATGCTGCTGTATTATTGGAGCCGAGGATAAGATTTTGTAAACATGCAATAAATATTGACCATTACTTTGCATTGTATCAGGCTTGTTGGCAGGCTGGGCATGCTCATGCAGTGCTCTGTAATGGCGAAGCATGGAGGAAGTATTGTTGCTGTAAGTGAGCTCCTTCTCACACAGCAAGCACCTCACCTTGAATTAAATCATACATATTATAACTGATAGTTCACTGTATGGCAAGTATTCAATATTCACTATATTATGAGACGTGTAAACAAACAAACACAAACATTATGAGAAGTGTGAGCGACTTTCCCTGAAGTTGCTCATAATAAGGTATTATGAGAAGTGTTCACACTACCTTATTATGAGCAATCAACTCAAAACACTCCCACACAGCTGAGGACTTCCTCTTTCTTGCTGGCTCCATCTGTGAGGAAGGGGATTTGTGGCATAACAAACAAAAATGGAACTGTCAGGAATGTGAATGTGCTTACAATGATTTGTTGCAAACTAACTCTCATCATAACATATGCACCAAGCTTGTAAAGATCAACACAAATGCACCACATTTTATTCATGACGCATAAAAGTGTCATATATATGTCACATATTTCACTTAAACATGCTGCAAACATGCGGGCCATGCTCCCCAGTGACTTCTTTACATATAGGTCTTAAAGTGGAGTCTAGTTTATAAGTGACTGCAGAGAAAGGTCCATACACCAAATACAGTGAGTGACATTATTATACACAGACATGCACACAAACACCCATAACTTCACACTGACAACACAAACAAGTGTAAGAAAAGTAAAATATGTATATTATATTATCTCACATCAAAGCCCTACAATGGGAAACTCTAACAACTATTCTCCTGCTACTCCTATTCTTTTATTTCACTGACTGACTCTCCAACTCACTCCAACTCACTCTAACTCACTCTAACTCACTGTAACTCACTATAACTCACTATAACTCACTGTAACTCACTGTAACTCACTGTAACTCACTGTAACTCACTGTAACTCACTGTAACTCACTCTAACTCACTCTAACTCACTGTAACTCACTATAACTCACTATAACTCACTGTAACTCACTGTAACTCACTGTAACTCACTGTAACTCACTGTAACTCACTGTAACTCACTGTAACTCACTATAACTCACTATAACTCACTATAACTCACTATAACTCACTGTAACTCACTGTAACTCACTATAACTCACTGTAACTCACTATAACTCACTATAACTCACTATAACTCACTATAACTCACTGTAACTCACTGTAACTCACTGTAACTCACTCTAACTCACTGTAACTCACTCTAACTCACTGTAACTCACTGTAACTCACTGTAACTCACTGTAACTCACTCTAACTCACTCTAACTCACTCTAACTCACTATAACTCACTATAACTCACTATAACTCACTCCAAACGCCGACAACACCCACAGTGTGGTGCACATTTGAAGCGTTTTTCTGTGGAAGCGATACTTTGAACGAACCAATGACGTGATCTGCACAAACCGAGGCCTCGTTTGTCGTCAGTCATGTGTTTTTTTTTCAGAGACGACACAAGCCTCGAAGCAAGGCTTCATCTGACACATCCACTTTTACTCAAGACACACCTCGATGCCTGGGTTCATTTGTCCCATCACTAGACACCGGTCCTCCAGGACTGAGTGTGGACATGCCTGTACTAAGCCATCTAATACAGTATGGCAGTACATTACAAAGAAGCAGGACATGTGAACTGTAACAGTCTGAAAATATATGGAATTGATCATATTCAAATGTCTACAAGAGGTGGAGATAGACATAAGTTACTGCTGAAAAGAGAATCATATTGGATATATTATCTAATATATTTCTGTGTAGTTACTCTCTGAATTGGTATTTCTGACTTGCCATTTATAATATTTTATAACTATGCAGACATTAATCTGTTAAGTGAGCAGCCATTTTGTTTCTTTCATGTGTACGTGCCCTGATGAAGGCCAAGAAAGGCCGAAACATGATGGAGTCTTTTAATTTGAACCAGTCTTTTAGCTTCTGAGATGTTGGGGTATAGCTCAGTGATAGAGTGTTTGACTGTGGATCAAGAGGTCCATAGTTCAAATTTAGACACAGGGGACATCTGGACTGTACCCCCAACTTGAATATTTGTCTGATTAGGTATCAAATCAACCAAATGAGGTGAAACACCATAAGACGTATTATATTAACCACTTATTTTTTTCTGTAAATGTCACTTTTGTCCTCTACCTTTTAAAAGTAAAATCATCTTCAGACTCGTTTCTGCTGGGTTTGTTTCTGTATGTAGACTGTAAGGTTTTGAAAAGCAACCAAGAAATGCCAAAGTCACAACCAGTAGGTAGTGATGGGCTGTACCGCTGAGGCTTCGGAGCGTGTGTCGAGTAATCCCAGAAATATTTAGTGAAGCGTATCGACGCTTGTGTCGTTTTGGGCGAGTGGCGTCACTGGTGATGTTCGAAGCCTCGCTGGTTCAGGAAGTGGTTCGAGACTTGAGTATGAACCTGTTGCACAAGCACATTCAGAGCCCTCTTCATGTTCACAAGCACATTCACTGCCCCGACCTTGTTGAATTATGAGTTATTCAAACATGAGCCAAACGATTTACTGATAATTTGCAAAGTAATATTACATTCCATTGTATTGTCATGTTGCTCCAGATATATTTTGTTATCTAATCTGTGGTGGAGTGCTTAGTACTCTCAGCTTGAGTGCAGGAGATGGGAAGTGTGAGTCCCATTGGGACCAACAACAAAATTAGAATGTTGTTTGTTTCATTTATTAGTCAAAGTATTACATGAAAGATGCATTTATCAAGATGAACTGATTTCTTTTACTTGGCAGCCATTCCCATGGCTGCACTGTTACAGGACAGCAGCCTATTGAGTGCATTACTTATTGATAACATATCTGGCTGTCTAACAGTCTTTGACCAGCAGGGGGTTTGTGTGCACATGAAGCCTCGAGAAATGAACCTTTTTGTGAACCATTTGGCTGCAAGGCTTCAAGAAGCTTCATCTCACCATCACTACAACCAGGTGTGTCCTAAAAGCACACACTTACACACACCTGCAGCCAATAGAGCTCATCAACCTGACTACAAAGACCTGCTCTACTCACCAACAGTCTGACAGATAATTCAGTCCTGTTTGGTAGCACACTCTGGTTCTCAACTGGATCTGCAGATTAACTTCACAATTTAAATATTACATTATGGTAATCTGCAGATCTTACGTAAGGGGGTCGACTTGAACAGGAGCAGGAGAAGGCTGGTTTGGCAGCGCAGGAGGAGTATGAGACTTGTGAGCGTCTTCCTTAAAGATTTTGCAAACTTTTAGTGGTATTTTCATTGTAAATATTATTTGAATCTTGTAAATAATAGTATTTGTATTTGTTCTACAGTGTTTTCATCATTTTGCCATTTCTGCTGTGTTTTTGATTGTATTTTTGCCGTGTTTATTGATGTTTTTGTTTTGCGGTTTTTGCCATAGTCTCTTTTGCCATACTTTAATTAATTAACTAATTAAATTAATAGATTTCCTTGGCAATCATTTTGTAAATAGTGAAAGAAATATCAAGGAAATCTTTGAAGGAGAGAAGAGTCCCAAGGAGACTTGTGGAGGAGGATGGACAGGAGGAGACAGATGGAGCATCTCTACAGTAAGTAATACAATTTATATACTCTAGATTTATTCCCAACTTATTAGGGCTTGGCTTTGTCTCAAATTGCTATTTTAGTTTTTTCATTTATGACTCTTTATATTTGTATGCTGTTGAACATTTTTTCTAGAAATACAAAGGGTTTCAATCGTACAAATTTTGTCTAATCTTATGACATATATTTATATTTTTAGAGATTCTCCTGATGAGGGGTCAGCCTGCAGTAGCAGCAGAGGTAGAAGGCGTCATATCTGTGGCCGAAGCAGTGAAGCTGATGCTGCCAGAGATGCCCCACGAAGCCGGTCACCAAGGAGGCCTCAGGGGGCCTCAAGAGTCCTGGAAAACTGAGGCAGACCCTGACAGCTCACACCCTCGAACACCCGATTCATCCCCAAGCGTTGCCCTGGTGTCCAGCCTCCTCTTACTTCTGGAACTCAGGCACCAGGTGACATCTTTGGGTTCTTTTTTGACTCGGAGGTCCTGAAAGTCTTGTGTACAAACACAAACAAATATGCCAGGAACAAAGTGGCAATGGGAAGAAAGTTTCCATGGCAAGACATCACAACAGAGGAGCTGACAAAGTACCTGGGCTTGTTGCTCTTTATGTCTGTCTGCAATCTCCCACAAATCTGACTTTTGAGGAAAAAAAAAACACAATAATGTCCAGAGATAAGTTCACTGCAATTACTGCAAACCTGCACATGAGCGATCCATTGGAGGATGCAGTAAATGAGCACCCACTAAAACAGTAAAACCCTTCTTGATCTGATCAGAACCCGCTGCAAGAGTGTGTATCATCCCAAAGAACACATTTCAGTGGATGAAAGAATGGTTGCCACAAAGGCCAGAATAAAAATCAAGCAGTATATGAAAGATAAGCCTACTAACTGATTTATTTACTCAGCTTTAATCTGTGTTAGTAGTAAGTGTTATATGCTCAGCCAAGATTGATGTATTTTTCATATAAATGTTTATTGTTAAAATAAAACAAGAAGGCAAAAATAATAGAAATGTATTTTATTCAGATATTTTATTACAAAAATGACAAGTACAACATGCATATCCATGGATCAATATTTGTTCATAACAGAGCATTTACAATACAAGTACCAGTACTTTTAGGTTTAATTACAGCCTTAGTCCCTCTTAATTAAGGGTTAATTAACTGAGTCTTAGCAATATTTGTAGCCGATACTAATACTCTCCTGAAAACCAGAAAGTGTTCTCTAATCTTTTGTTTTCCCACAGTGAAACAAGAACAAGCAGTGAATACAAACTGAGAAAAAGGACCAATGCTTAGCTCAACTTACTCTGCTGCAGCCTGCAACCTCTTGACTCAGTATCATTCAAATTATAGCTGCTACTACTACTACTGCTTCTTTTACAGTAACCCTGTTGTCTATGAATGAATGCAGTTTGCATAATGTAGTTTTGATAATAATGCTTCACATAAACTAAACAGTTAGACATCAGGAAATCTATAGATTTAAAAGGTAAAATCATCCAAGGATCCATCCTCTGCTCCTGTTCTTTGGACCAGTGCGTGGCAAGATTGTGCTGCACAGAGGTAAGAACAAACAGAATTAGTTTGCAAATAGAAGCATGGTGCATTAACATGTCACCAATGACTACTCACATTCATATGTGCTGCCGTTGCCCTCTTCGTGTCATCACCAGGTGGGTATTAGGACAGGGTGACTTCAAGCCTAGTTGTTAAAAAAGAATGTCAAAATTGAATTAACACTACCACTGCAGCAACCACAAAATGGCAGTGGTTTACACAGGCTGCAAGTGAATACATGCTCAAGACGTGTTCTTAAACATTACACATGTTCACCTATGCATTTAAGCATTAAAGTACAAAAACATTAAACATTCATAACTCACTTGATTGATCGTCTTTATATACAGCAGGCAGTCTCCTCGTGGTACGTTCACTCCTCGATTTTTTTCATTTGGTTAGCATCCTGTTCGCTAGCTTGTAACACTTGCACTTACCGCACACGTTCGCTTTACTTTATTCTTCCAAAGGTAATTTTTTACTTTAACTGTTTTCCTGTACGCCATTCTGTGGAGTAGCCACCGGGTCAGCATCAAATACAAACAGATAATTTAAGCTTCAGTTCTCCAATGTGCTTCTATTGCCACGCCGCAGGAATTTCTTTGCTGCTTCCGCCTGGGTTCAAGGTGTGCTCTCTGGGGAACATGCGCCATCTCCTGGCCAAATATATTGTTGCAAATACATCCATTTGTCTTGCGTGCACTGCCTGCCCGCCTGTTTATATTGCAGTAAATGTCACACTACAATTTTCATTACTAACTAATTTAAAAGTTTTTATTTAAGCACACACACAGCAAAATAAACAACAAAAAACAATATTTTATAAAAAGGAACAATAAAAAACACAAGCAAACAGAAACACACCAAAATAATAATAATCATCATCATCACCATCATAAAAATAAACCTAAATTTATTTTTCATTGGTATGAGTTTTTTCTGTGTTTTTAGGGACATAATTTTTTTCTTTAGTTCCTCGTCTGTATTGAGGAACCGCTGGAGATCTCTGGCGTATCCGCTGAGCGTCATTTCTGCTTGAAAACCAGGGTATGTTGATTTGGTTTTCTTCGCAACCAGTATGACCTGTTAAAATTATACACAGTGTACTCAATTCAATGCATATATTTGCCTTGAACTTTTGCTAAAGCTACCATCATATCTACAAACAGAAAATATCCTTTCACACTTCAAGAGTGGACAGAGATATTTTTAACTGTCCAGGCAGTAGCCTTATGTCTTATTTGGCAAGAAACTGTTGCAGTTTTCAAAGAACATAATATCAGCCACCACTTTTCCACTAAACATTATACTAACTTTACAGGTTTTCTCGTGTAATTTATATGAATTTTTAGTTTACTGGTCCAGCCCGTCTTCAGTTTTAAAACCCAGTGTGGCCCTTGAGCCAAAAAGTTTGCCCACCCCTGCTCTACACTCCATTTTTGAGAGCCAAGAAACCTAAAATCCAACATAATAAACATTTTAATTTTTCTTTTCACGGCTCATGTGACCAGAGGTTAAGGAAGGAGTAGGGCTTATAAATGTAACTTCTGAGACTTCACATGACAAGACCTGTGTTAAAATGTTCTGGATACTTACTCTGTTTCCTAATGGTGTCCTTGCCTATTAGTCCGTTTGGGTGACTTTTTCCTCCTCTTTCTCTTCTTCTCCCCCAAAGAAGATGAGGTTGAAGTGGTTGAAGTGGTGGAACTGGTGCTGGTGGAGGACATGGAGGTAACGGTGGACGCCGAGGAGCTGAGAGAGCTTAATATCTCCACTGTAACCCCAGGAAATGAGAATACACAGAATATTATTTAAATAACAGGGAAATGATTAAAGCAACCCACCATCCCACCTTACTGATGATAGCACACCAGCACTACAGCCTAAATGCACTCCTATAACATACCCTCAGCTCCTGGGGCAGCGGCTGATCCAGTTTTTTGACTGCTGATGAGTTCATGGACTCGTCGGCGTAGGTGGTCCCTCTCCTCTAAAAGTTTACTTTTTTGTTCCTGTCCATTTTCAGGGCAGCGGTTGCAGTTGGAGCCACGGCTGTGAGAAGCAAATGCATGTTCCTCATTATCTAATCAATACATTCAACATGAACAAATACCAATGTAAATTACACCTGCATATAAAATTCATGCTGCCACTTCGTTATTCCATAAGGGAAATAAAACCTACAAAGCTTTGTGAAATTGTTTATCCGTATTAATGTTGAAAAAGTTGCGTTTGTTAATAATTATTTCATGGGTCACTAGTGACACCTAAAGTAGGCAAGTGTCAACATTTATCAAGTTGGGCCTACTTTCTGTTTGGGGTCTGCTTGGTCTGGCCTCCTCTCTGCTGTCGACAACAACTGGCACACTAAAAAGAAAAGTTAAAGTACATAAAATTGTGGCACTAATTCATATTTTATTTGAATCAAAACTTGAAACTAAACTTACTCTCCTCTGGCTACGGCGCGCTGTGGTGATGCAACTGCAAACGAAAGAGTAACAACCTCATAAAACTACTTAAATTGTTTGTTGTTGACTTTTTCCGAGCTATTTTTACATTTACAGTTTGATGGCATTTAAAAGTAGTTTGAGCATGGACACATGCACATTTAAAAGCACGTAAACAACTCTCAACAACATACCTTCCGCCATTTTGGCCATCTCGCTCTGTTGCCTCCTTGCCTGCGGACCCCAGGGACCGTCACCACAGCTTCCCACTACACATCGTCACCAGACATCTCATTAGTCCAGACGCTCTCCAAGCTGATGTTTAGTGTCACACCACACATTTGGGAATACAGAAACTCGTATGGACGATGTTGTTTCCCAACGTCATCTTTATCCTCTTCATTGCCACAGATTTTTCCATATGTTCTAACAAACAGGCACAGTCCAGAGTGTGTGCTTGTGGTACTCACTAAAAATAACACAATCAACCTGCCATATTGAAAATGTGCATGTATTCTTTAATGGAGTGTTTCAACCAAATTGGATTGTTCACGAAGGAACTGCATAACTCACATAAAACGGGCACAAATAAATGCATGGATTGGTTGTGCCAAGTATACCTGTTCTCCTTCTAACCTTGTGTCATGAAACAAAAACTTGCCTGGGCAATATGTGTTTTTAGTGACATGTTATGTTGGGCGTTCTGGGAAATGACGTACTCATCTAACACATTTAACCATGACAATGTGTTAATGAGCATTAACACAACTTGACAAAATAAAAAACACAAACAAAAAAAAAAACAAAAACAACAACAAACAACATCTTCAATTTTAAATTCAATGTTTATGCTTTCCCTTTTCTTCCCATGCTTTTTAAATTTGTGCCTTAATTTTTTCTTCTTCATTCTTCTCTCTTCCTTCTTCGCTTTCTTCTTCTTCTTCTTCTTTCCTTTTCTTTCTCATCAGAGCCCCGATCCAATTCGGGAGTCAGTGTCTTGAACTTCTACTGTGTAAGCACAATTAATTTTAGCGCAAATACACACTTTAAAGATAACTGCATTAACCCTTTCAACACAAACCTGGCGACCGAGCTTCAATGGCGCTGTCGTTTTTCTCCAATTTTTTTACAGTGTCTTTTAGGTATTCGCATTCCTCTTTTAAAAGGCGAATTTCTGCCTTTAGCACTGCCATGTCCACTGTATGGTGCAAAAATCAATAACAAAAGAAATCCAAAACGTTATTATGGTCACATAACATTGCCACACATGCTGCTTTCACAAAGTAACACCAAACTAGCAAACACACAGTATTTTTGATCATATACAGCATATTCACATTCAAAGATTTTAAGTTTTCTTCCAATCCAAAGTTACTACTCTGTAATTACTATCATTTTTGTAGGCTTCACTGAGTAGTATTGAATGTTGAGGATTGTCGGGTGTTGAATGGCCCATTGTCTGAGTCTTCAGGGCTATAGCTGAACAATACAGGGCAATACGCAGTCTGTGAATAATAAATGTGTCACTTTTGTAAAATCTGCGCTTGTGAGATGCGACAATTTGCATAGACAATTGCAGATAACGATTTAAGTAATCAGTGACAATTATTTGTCGAAAAGGTATAGTTACACAGATAAACAGACCCCCTGCAGATCGTTTTTACATTTAATTCCAGAAATAAACTTTTACGTGTTGTCCTTTTTTGTTTGGTTTTTATATACCTGCGGGCGACTTCCGCGGCGCGGCCATTTTAACAGGCTTGCCCACCTCCGTTCGTTCTTCTTGTTTAAGAGGGCGTATTCTGCGCGGAGGCATTTTCCTGTTAATGAAATTAATTACATTACTCTCGGACATGGATTTATAAACACGCACATACGCAACACATTCATTTATACATACCTTTGTTTGCTCTGCAGCAGAGACAGCGAAAGACGACAACAACTGCGAACGTCAAGTCTGGTGAGACTGTCAACGCTTTTGTTGCGCATGCGCACTAAATTGATGGACGATTTCAAATAACTTTTTACTTTGAATCACAAGGAGGATCGACAGAATCAAGATTTTTTTTAGTTGTTAAGTAATTAGCTAATGAATATCTTACGGTTCTATGATTTCTCATTACAATCCGAATGAATGCTCATTTTATTGAACACGCACGTCCCCGTTCAATTACGTCACTAACACGCGCCCTTATTATGCCAATACATCCCTGCACCGCCAACAGTCTCGGCCTGAGTACTAACAATTCGTCACATTACTGGGTATTTCTCTTAACATGGCAAGATTAATGTCAAAGACGCTTAAAGCAGCTGAAAGAGGGGGATTTGCACTAATTAGATTTTTGCAAAAACGGGGACTTCTTGCTCGACGTGTAAAATGTACAAAGTGTCGCAAACGCATGAAGTTAAAAGAGCGCACTCCATAAAGACGGCTACAGGTGGTAAGTTAACAATTCTAATGATATACAGTATTTAACAAGCAATGGCTTTTATTGTTGTTTTTACATATTTATTTAAACATGATTTGTCTGTTTTCCAGGAGATGCAGAACATCACGTCATGGGGACGTCTCCCGGTCGATACGAATCGGCTCCTTATTTGAAAATTCCCACATATCTCTACAGTCTTGGATTAAGATCATACACAGGTTGGTTTGTATATCTAATCAAGCAAGTCATTCCACAAAAGTCAGAAAGTAATAATCCACTGATATAACACTGTAGCATGTCTATAACGCTATAGCGGTAGTAGGAATAACATTTTTTTTTTTTTTTTCACTGTCTGGAAATAAACTTGTGGGTTAACATCAGAACTGCTTTAAGTTTTTGTCAAGGAATGAGGAGGAGACATGTTGACATCATTGAAGATGAAACTGTTGGAAGTAGTGCGTCAGTTTCGAAAGTGTATGACTGTCTTAGGCGCTGTTGCGTTGATGCCACTGAACGACTGGAACACAAAAGAAAAATGCGGATAGGTGGAAGAAATGCTTTTGTCGTCCTTGATGAAAGCATGTTCTGTCACAAAAGAAAGGTACATATATTTTTAATGAGTTATAAGTGGCATGGGAGATAAATTGTAAAAGTTACTAAAATCTCGATTTTAACCTTGAATATTCTTTTGTAGTACAACCGCGGTCGTTTTGGAAGGACATGGCGAAATAGGCGGTCGTGGGTATTTGGAATGCTGGAGGTTGAGGGACAAAGACGAAGGCCTATACTGAAGTTGGTGGCACGCCGATCAAGACAACACTTGATCCCCATCATTAGAAATCACATTGTTCCTTGTGGCCAAGTTTTAAGTGACTCGTGGAGAGCATACAGCACTTTACCTCGGTTTGGCTACATTCACTTTCAGGTGAATCACCAAAGGTTCTTTGTGCATCCTCACACAGGTGCACATACTCAGCATATTGAAAGAGCATGGCGTACCTACAAAGAGGACATTTATAGATGCCGGGGCAATTTAACGGAGTCATCACTGAAAACACATTAAGACTGATCGAGTATAACTATTGGCTTGGGAAAGAGCACAGACACGGTCCTATTGGACGACTGATGCATGACATACGACAACTTTATAAATTGTAACATCGTTTGATTACAATAATGTGTTTGGAGATTTGGTCATGTCAGCCATGTACATTTTTTATTTGGTATTGAAAGAATCCAAATTATACAACTTGAAAAAAATAAAGATTGCAAAAGTATTGTGTTATTATAAAATGACAGTATCATTTTTTAAAATATATTTTAATATGTCGTATAAGATGTATATAACCAATATATAGTATATAGCTTTCAGACCTACAGTTTCATAGCAGCTTTGAAAAGAAAATATAAACAAAAGGCAAATATTATTACACACAAACATGTAAGATGTAGCTTTCAGTTTATACATAGACCACCTGTTCAATAAATAATAGTTAGGATCATATTATTCTCTTGCCTTTCAGGGGCAATAATTAGAGGAAGAGAAATAAAAAGAACTTAGAAATTAACATTTCTTTTTTTTTTCTCTCTTGCCGTTCAGGGCTTCCGTAGTGAAGACATCTCACCAACCAAGGCTTATATACCCAGAGAAGTTCTAGTGTAATCTATTAAGCAATCATAAATATATAATTGACACAGATGGAGATAAACTTAAAGGCTAAGGGTTGGTCAAAAAACTCACAGCCCGAACAGCTTGGTCTGATCACAGTCTGTGATACTACCTTTGCCCCTTCACTGAAGCCAAATGACCAAAGCAGTCAATAAAAATCCACACAAAAAAAACTGCAGACAGCAGCTTCAATAAAGGCTTAGGTATATACACACTAAAAATGCTGGGTTAAACATAACTAAATTTCTAACTTAATGCTGGGTCAAATATGGACCGAACCAACACTGGGTTAGTTTGAACTTTTAGGTTGGGTTACATGTTTGACCCAACATGTTGGGTTATGTTTTCTACCCAATTGTGGGTAAAAATTAACTAATTTGTTGGGTTAAAACTACTAAATGTTGGGTTGAATTAAATAAATTCTTCTTTTTTTTTTTCAATTTACTTCTGTTTTAAAATAATCAATTTATATACAATTTATATACTAAATAGGCATAACAAAAATTATCATAAATAAACTATCACAGTGTCACTATTTGAATAAAGATATACAAAACACACGTTTTAAACACTGGAAAAACAATAATAAAATGTGAGCCTTTTAGCTCCAACAACCTTGAACAAACAGGTTACTCTCTTAACAAAAAGTTTAAGTCAATCAAGTATATAAATCATCAAATCACAGACAACTGGGCTCTCAGTAACTTGACTGCATTGGATTCCCTTCCAGGAATCTCAAAAATTACAGTCTGAATAAACTCCCAGATTTGTCCATATAATTTTGGATAGCAAATATCAAAAACATAATAGGCCTTGAAACACCCATCAACAGCCCCTACAAGTGATGGGTACTGAAGTTCCATTCAAAATAACAAAAGCTTGGGAGCACCTTTCCTCTTCCCCCAGCATAAGCACAAATGGATAGTCCATTGGTGCCTTGAGGAGGTACTCAACAATGTTGGTTCCAACCTGAAAGAAGGAGAATTTTTAGAGTTTGTTGTTAAGGAGATGAGGAAAAAAAAGACAAATGTAACATCAATAAAGCAGCATTAAAAACTTTCTTTTCAGCTGTTCCCTGTACGGGTCACCACAGCAAATTCTCTGCCTCCATCTAACCCTCCCCTCTGCATCCTCTACTCTTCCACCAACTAACTTCATGTCCTCTTTCACTACATCCATTAATCTCCTCTCGGCCTCCTGCCTAGAAGATCTAACCTTAGCCTCATCCCTCTATCCACATATGCACTATCCCTCCTTGGTGCATGGTCAAACCATCTCAATCTTGCCTCTCTGACTTTATCTCCAAAACATCCAACAAGAGCTGTCCCTTTGATGCACTCATTCCTAATCCTATCCATCCTCATCACTCCAAAAAAGAACGCCAACATCTTAAGCTCTGCTACCTCCAGCACTGCCTCCTATACTGTGTTTTCCTCATGCCACTGTCTCAAGACAACATAACCAGTCACCACTTGTACACCTTTCCTTTCATTCTTGCTAAAACTTTTATCATTAGCTTTATCGCTCAGTAGTAGTCACAACTCGTTGGTGCTGGCCCTGCTGGGGCAATGTAGATGCCTGTTGCATCGGTAAGAAGAATGAGAACATGCTAATGTGGACTAAGCTCTAGTAGCCACAACTCTGTCCATCAGGACACTCCACTCTTTTTCACATTCATCAGCTCTTCAAACTACTCCTTCAATATAAAAATCACACTACTAGCACCTTTCAGTACATTTCCATATTCTTAATCACATTAACCTGCTGTACATCCTTACCATCTCTATCTCTCTGTCTCAGTCTCAGTCTCAGTCTCGTCCAAATTGGACAAAGGGTTTAGGAGGTACAGCTCTTTAATGTGTAGCTGCCTCTTTTTCAGGGGCTCAAAAGCAAGTGGGCAGATGATCCATCTGTCCTTCTACTTTTCAATCCTGAAGACCATCTCTGATCCCTCCACCAACAAATAATAGTACATTGGAGCATGATAAATTTCTTGACTCACTGGCTGGATGTCAATAAAGGCTTTCCTTGTTTCCAGGCTGCTGGGACGGTAGACCCTCTTCCCATCTTTGTATGGGGGTGTTGGGAGCAGCACTGGAAGAAGTAGTAATGCCATGTCTGCTGGTGCATCTGCAAAATAAAATTGTATGTCATAGACCTTTCAAATTAAATAATGACAGTGTTTCGGCTGCATTCATTTCCATGTGAAAAGTCCTATTCCTAGTATTTTGTTTTCATTCGCATGTTTGAATAATCCGGTAATCCTTTATGCGTCCCCCTTTGAAGGCATGACAACACTTGGTTTCACTGCACTACATAGACACATAAGCAGAAAGTGCTCCTGCGGGTTTCTAAAACACATAAACTGTCACCAACGATATACCTTTGATGGGAGTGTGATTGTAGTGTGAGTAAAGTACAATCTAAACTGCAGCAGATATAAAATATTTGTCCTTTTTTTAAAAATTGTTATTAAAAATTATAATTCAATAACTGCATACCAAGGACATACTTCAGAATTGGCATTTGAAATACACTCCAATCATTGTCTTACTTTTAATCAACATCTAGTAAGATTTCAGACCTCTAGAAATAACTGTGTTGGATATGTGAATTTTTAAATTTGTGGTTGGAGATAAAGATAATTTAACATAATTTCACAGATAATTTAATTAAATGCCTAAAGTAATAATGATACTTTTTAAAAGATGGTCAAAAAACTATAAAGGTAAATGTAACAAGATATTGTGCATAACGAATGAAATGAAGTCACAGTTTGTGCATCCATCGCTTTCATTGTCCATACATTCAGCTTCACAGTAAGCTGAATGGTAATGATTGCTGGTAGCGTTTATGTAAGCAGCCCTTGTTCAGATCCATCGGTTATTTGCTACAAAATTTCTTAGATGTTCTTAGGTGGGTGTTAAGAGGATAGATAAACATACCTGCTGAAAGTGAATCTATACTGGTTAGAAATTTTTGAGCAGTCATCTCCCTCTTGCCCATCTCTATTATCTTGGCTGAGAAATTGTAATTCCATGTTTCCGTGAGCCTCCCAGCAATTTCAGGATGTAAAACTGAGAAGTCCTGGGTAATCTTAGCAGAGGAAAAATGATACACTTCATATGAGCCAAATCAAGTCAATCATATGAATCAAAAGCAGGGATGCAAACTTAAAATAAATATTGTCAAGGTTTGTTAGAATTTCACTAGAATTTCACTTCAGTTACTTGTAGCACCTGTGCAAAAGGGAATGAGCTACTGGACCAGTTCTAGATTCAAAAGGAGTGGTGACTGATGTATAATAAGAGCCAGAGTCAGACAAATGTAACTGGAAAGCCGGCGGTTTACTTAAACAACATCAAAAGAAATACAAAAATACAATACAATAAATTTAGGCACTTTGCTTCTCTATAAAGCACCCTCAAAATACCCTTTTTCTTTTTAAACCTTAATCCTAGGTTTATAATTAGAAATGAAAGGTTTAGTTCCAAGTTTGTTTTCATTCTAATCAAATCTTGTTTGAAATGATGATGATGATGATCATATAATCTAATTTTGAATGTTGGATCTACTATTTTTTAACTCAATTGAGGTTTTAAGCTCACGTGTTTCCTACTGGCAATCCTGAGTATCGCGTGCTCCGTGGGACAACTGGCTCCGTCCGTGAACCTGGTCCGAGTCCCAATCCAGAATCGGCAATCTAAACAACCTTCACAGTGAAGGAAAAACCTGGCCTGCAGGACAGGCCACAGATATATAATTTAGGAGTAGAAATAAACTGCTTTAATTAATAAAAAAAACATAAAACAGGCCGTCTCACTAAGCTGCAGAGGCTACGTGACTAAGGGCAAATACAAAATGGCGACCGCGCCTCTTCGCTCACATTTAACATTGTAATACAGGCACATTTCGACATAAATGTACAAAAAGGGAATACATTTCAAGTATAAACTGTACAAAAAAATAAAATACAAATCACTTGCATTCTATTAACTTCTTTGTGTCGTCTCCTCCAGAGCTAAACAGCGGCTTAATTACCTCGTAACCATGACGACAACACTTTACAATGTAGGCAAAAGAAAACTCACCAAAACCTCTTTTTTTACACTCTAGCGACCCTCTCCACCGGGTTGGAAACAAAGAAGGCTCGTCTCGAAGACTACTTATGATTCTGCTTTGTGCTAGCTTATAGCTGCTTTTTTCCGTCGTGTGTCAATCATAGAATGTATAAATAATGGAAGCAATGTCTCCATTTGGTCTAATTCGTCCAAATGACCCCCAATGAACGGCGCTTCCATCTTGGATATTTTGACTCCTCCTTTAGAGGATATTACTAAAATGGGCAGAGAGGGCAACGTCGAAACTGCTCCTGGGCGGGCTTTTCAAATGCGCATTTCAGAAACACGCCCTCATCTCAGAGCCGACCGGAGCTGAACAAGCTAACGGCTAACAACATGCTAATGGCTGCTGCTAACTGTTGTGGATCCAGGCCTCTCACTCTGTCGCCTCCCAGCTCGGGGTAAGTCCACAAACTTTACAACAAAGTTTAGTTTAACTCCTGCTGTAAATATCAGATCGTTATTATCAAAATTAAAGCGGTTTAATTTATAATATATCCTAGTTTTAAGCATGAGGTATTTTTTATCTTAGTCTGGTAAACCTTTCTAGCTCTGATAAAAATAAACTTTGTTTTTAACATATTTCATTATATCCTTCATATTTGTTTAAATATCTGTCTCTAATTTGCAACTTCTGTACATTAAGGCTTTAGTATTTGAGGAAGGCACATTTTGACAGTAAAACTACCGTATTTTCAGACTATAAGCCGCTACTTTTTTCCACGCTTTCGAACCATGCGGCTTATACCAGAGATGCGGCTTTCTCTGAATTTTTCTTCAGCCCTCAGGGGGCGCTCTAGCAGGAAGTGCAAAACGAGACAGGCAGCGGTAGTCAGTACAAACACGAAAGCGCCAGTTTTAATTCTTAGCACATGCAACCCAAGACGACCCAGCAAAATACGGTAATATTTTACCCTCAACCCCTCATAATGGAGAACAAATGAAGTGACAGTGGTTTGGTGTTCAGTAGTTTCAATGCTCAGGAGGAAGATGAATAGTGACTTGTGTTTTCAGTGACGGAGAATGAAGCGACTTTAATAGTTGCGCAGTTGCGCTTTAA